>CM041778.1:395053471-395204856 GCA_023374045.1 Limonium bicolor | reverse complement strand
GGAGCAGTAGGCGATTGGTGGAAGCTGGTGATGGCCGAGCATGTGGCCAAACCAGACTTCGGCTGGGAGCAGTACACAGCTTTGTTACGAGCCAAGTACTACCCCGCCCATGTCCAGACGAAGAAGCGCTTACAGTTGGATGCGCTAAAGTAGACGGACAAGATGACGGTAGACGAGTATTACTCAGAGTTTACCACCTTGCTTCGTCTTCTGTCGGGTCTTGGATATTCAGACCAGATACTGGTGGACCGCTTCTATGGCAGGCTTAGCCATCGACTCCGCTACGTCATGGGGCCGACGAGTTATACTACCTTACAGGTAATGAGAATAATTGAGATATGAATATGTGAATATGAATTGGACTTTGAGATATAAGGGAATTAATACTTTGGGAAGTAGGAGTGCTATCATGCCGCTGCTAAGGTTGAGATAACCGTCCAGCTGAGGGACGAGGACAATGCTAAGAGGAAGAGTGCCGGTAAGAGTACAGAAAACCAAGGGCAGGGCGGGTACAAGAAACAGAAGTACCAGCCTCAGGCCCAGAAGAGTCAGAATCGGAAGGGGAAGGAAGAAACTGAGAAGGCTGCTGAGGAGCCGCTTAAGCTGACCTATGCTATTGCTGCGAAGCCCCTGTGCTCTAGGGCGCCGAAGGGTAAGGAAATGTACATTGAGTGAATTGAGGAACATTTAGCAAACCGTTAATATACAATTACTAATATTGAGAATGATCAGGATCTGAGACTGGGAAGGGAGCCGGTGGTGGCTACCAACGACGCTAAATCTGTCAGTGGTGTCACAAGGACCACTCCGGGCTCGATTGTAAGGGGAACAAGGTGGAGTGCAACTTCTGCAGGGTGTACGGGCACCGAGCTTACAAGTGTTTCCGGAACCTCGAGAGCAGAGCCTTTAGGCCCGAGATGAAGGACAAGGGCAAGACCGATCAGGGTACTGGACCTGACGGTCAGAAGGGGGCGCAGCAAGCTGCAAACAAGAACCCACGGGTAGTCCAGAAGTCGGGACCCACACTACACATGGTGGACCGGGACGATGAGGCTGAACCCTCATCGAGGCCAGGTACCGCTATAAACCATTAAGTAATAAAATTTCCTGCTTACCGCATTTTCATGCATGCTTTGGTGAATAATTGAGTTAGAAGAGAATAAGATAATATTAGAACTTAAGTAAGACATAACCTATTACCACCTTAGGCAACTTCAACATTTGCTATCCAATACCTTCAACACCTAACCCGGAAGACGCCGACATCGAAACCCGAGGCTTTCCAACCGAACAATGTCAGGTTATCCACCCTTGTATGATTTTATTAAGGGGATACCTGACACCCGAAGCACAAATAGCCATCATTAGGAGATGCAGCCAACTAGGAGTGGGACCGGGAGGTTTTTATACACCGGAGTACCCAGGAGGAGCAAGGATGAAGTTAAGGATGATGAGCTCAGGCAAGGATTGGAATCCGTATGCCAAGACTTACCAGACCACGAGAGCACAAGATGGAGTCTCACCACCGGGGATACCCGAAGAGTTCTATCCGGTTATTACACAAGTCGTGGAGATCGCTCAGTAGTTGGAAGATGACCCGATTCCAGACATACAAGCAGACATCTACATTATGAATATAAATGCTGAGGCAGCGGAGTCTCTCGAAAGAGGGATACCCGTAGTGACTTGGTCCATTGGAGACGACGCAGAGTTCTTGTACGGCGAGCAGAAGCGTGCGGACCGTGCTAATAAGTTAATACTTAAGTCTGGGGATGTATTAGTTATGGCAGGAGAATCAAGAATGTTATACCATGGGATTAAGAGAATTAAGCTGAATACCGCACCGTCAGCAGTAATTAATGTGACGCATATGAGACCAGGGCGATTAAACCTAACCTTTAGACAATATTAGCCATGTAATGTTTTAAGTATGCTATAAGGAATGATATGTAAGAAAGAAGCACATGATGTAAACAGGATGGTTATGAATAAAATAATAGTGTTGTTCATATTAATTGTTACGACTCATGTTATACCATCATTACTCATGAAGCTTGTGAATACAATTAGGTTATGGACTCGGTACGGAAGGTGCACTAAGCATACTTACAGAGGCACAGGCCGACGCAAGTGGTACTATCCTCACCGGCACCTTTCCGGTCAATGGGATTAAGACATCAGTTCTCTTCGACTCAGGGGCCTCGCATACCTTTATCTCGGCATCCTTTGCGAGAAGGTTGGGGCTAGACACTGATGAGCTACCCGACTACACGGTTACACTGCCGTCTAAGGAGAAGGTTCGTTGCACTCTGTGAGCCTCGATTTTAAACCCTACCTTATGTTGATTAAGTTAATTAGGATCTAACCGGGTTTTAGGTCCACTTATAACCTAAGATTAATAACTATGTCATATAACAATAATTATTAAAACCTAAGCTAGCTTACTGGAACCTATTATGAGTCGCCACTAATTTTAACCTAGAGTAAATTAGGAAAGGTAGAGTTCGGGTTCGGGGGCTTGGTATTCGACTTATTTAGGGTTCAAATTACTTTCATTACCCTTCCTAGGTTGTTTTTCCTCTACTTGGTTTATTTACGGCTTACTACAAAGTCGTTTTTAACCTAGGTGCGCGCTTCTATTTTTTTTTAGAGTTTTTTGACAGAAATTGAAGTGGAAATTAAAATACCTAAGCTAGCGTTTCGGAGGTAGAATTAGGTCAAATTTTGTTTCCGTCCGTGGCTATGGACCTAATGTCCGAACCCACGGACCCTAGTTAACCTAATTACACAGAAAAGTCAAATTTAAACAAAACGAGATATTTGAAAAGTGCGGGGCCACGGACAGGACGTCCGTGGGCCCGGACATGTTTTATAAAACCCTAAATTTTGAAAATAAAAATATCCCGCCACCGTCCGGGGGCGTCCGACTTTCGGACAGAGCGTCCGGGACCCTGGACATAGCGTCCGTGGGTGCGGACCGCCCTCGGACGGCGGCGTTGGGTGGCTCCCGACGGTGTTTCTGGCTCAAATTTTATGGGTAGGTAGCCTGAAAGATTCTAAACACGTTAGTGATCGAAAGTTTACAATTTGAATTCGAATTAAACACGAAACTTAGAAAACAAGTTATTGGGCAGAAATGAAAACAAATGCTAATTCAGAAGCGGTAAAAAGTCAAGTCGACTCCAAATTTTAACACAGAGTGGTTAAAGTCGAACAAAGTCAGAAAGAGATGATTTCAACCTGTTTTACCTTCAGATTTAATGAGACTCTTCACATCGGGGATCTTTTGGTGCTTCATTGATGCCGATTCTGGATTGACCTTGAATTGAGCTTCTGACTCCATCTTCTTTATGATGTTAAGGACGTTTCTCTTCTATTTTTGTGGAGGTTTTGTGTGTTTTTGGTGCTTGGCAGTTCAATGGGAGAAGAAAGGATGAGTTTTTGGAGATCTCGGGGTGATTTCTACAGTGTTTCGGGATTGACTTGAGGCTTGGAAGTGTAAAAACGTGGGGAGAAGGTTTCTGGCTGTGTTTTCTGACTTTGGAAGTGTTCCCCTCTGCCCTAGATCGTTTTTGGAAGGTCCTTTTATAGAAAGAGCAAGGCCATGTTGATAGAACAAAATCTTTATCTAAAATCCTGATTTTGTGCTCTAAGAGAATCTGATTTTTAAAACACGTTACAGGACGATAAAATTCTGAAATTTTAACCAAAGATAAAAGGCGAACTTTAGGAATTTTGAGAGTTGGAATCAGGTTATTTCGATAAATAACCAATTAGATAAAAATCTCACAATCTGGAATCTCCCATAATTCTTAACTTATTATTGGAAAGTTGAAATAACGAAATTCCAATGGCATTAGTCTTAACAATCATCCTCTATCTTGTTCTAAAATTTCATGACATTTTGTGTTTGATTAGGTATTTCCAGGGGAGAGAGAAAATTGCAAAAATGATTGAATTTCTCTTTAAATTTTGGGTAAGGTTCCAAATAAAATAATTTCCGGTTTATGACTGTATGTAGTCATGCTAACCATATGACTATTTTATATAAATTTTGAAAACCTTTTTTATTTCTATTTTGAGGTTATTTCATGTGTTAATTATTAAAGAAACTAGCTTATTAAAAGCTTAATTTCTAGAATAAATATTATCAGAAAATCATGAAATACCTTGCATAATATGAGATTTGGAAGTGTTTGGAATAATGAACAAGTCATATGAAAATAGAAATCCCGAGAATGTCCTTGGAAAATCCTGCATTGGTGCATTTTAACCATTTTGCCCTTTGTGACACGTATGCCTTAGAGACTCCGAGGGTGGGGGTTGAAATTTTGGTATAACAGATTGACCCCCGTCAACTAGACTTTGTAATGGAAATGAAAAGTCTAGTTGATGCCTGAGTGATACCCCAAAATTTTGGATCTTAAAAGGCCCTATAGCAGATTGTGTCGAGCCTTCTAAGGCGCTGACTACCTATGAGTGAGAATGAAAAGATTGCAAGCGATTCTAAGGCGTTGACTACCTATAAGATGAAGTGATTGTCAAGCGATTCTAAGGCGTTGACTACCTATAATGAGTGAAATGTGCTTAATGTGATGATGAATTGTGTGACCTAGGTGCATCTAGGGTCCGGAACCTATTCCGAAGTGTGTGTAAAAGGTTAAGGACTGAGAGTGCCAAACGTGGCAGGAGCTAAGGAAGTGGGTAAGACTTATGACGAGCTTGAGGGTGAGTTCTTCTACTCATGTGAGAATTTGTATATGTAAAGAATCTGCATCTTCGTGGTGAGAATCTGTATCTGAATCTACGGGTGAGAATCTGTATCTCTGAAGAATCTGTATCTATGGATGAGAATCTGTATCTCTGAAGAATCTGTATCTTCGGCTGAGAATCTGTATCTCTGAAGAATCTGTATCTTCGGCTGAGAATTTGTATCTCTGAAGAATCTGTATCTTCGGCTGAGAATCTGTATCTCTGAAGAATCTGTATCTTCGGCTGAGAATCTGTATCTCTGAAGAATCTGTATCTTCGGCTGAGAATCTGTATCTCTGAAGAATCTGTATCTTCGGCTGAGAATATGTATCTCTGATTGGGTGAGAATCTGCATCTCTGAAGAATCTGTATCTTCGGGGCGAGAATCTGTATCTCTGAAGAATCTGTATCTTCGGGGCGAGAATCTGTATCTCTGAAGAATATGTATCTTCGGGGGAGAATCTATATCTCTGAAGAATCTGTATCTTCGGGGCGAGAATCTATATCTCTGATCTATGATGAGGAGTTTCGTACGGACGGATGCAAGGTAAACTCTATGCAAATGATCATGATGAAAGTTGATTATGAAAGTGCCAAACGTGGCAATGATGATGTGCATGTCAAAATACAATCAAAGTGTATGTAGGAAACTTGTCCAAAACAAGAAATCATTAGAAAATGTGCCAAACATGGCAATGTTAAGGATAAAAAATTGTCCAAAGCAAGACATTGCTAGAAAGTGTGCCAAATGTGGCCATGATGAGGTTTATGAAACCGAAGTGTTCGAAGGAAAGTTGTTCAAGACATGAAATTGTTGAAAGAGGTGCCAAACGTGGCAGTGTTTGAAGAAAATTCTGTTTAGTGAAAAGGAAAGTGAAATTATCATTTCCTAACTATAGACTTCGGACTTGTAATTTATCTCCTACGAGATGAACATGCCGCCGGTGGGGTATGGTGTATGATATGAAGGTAAGGGCTTATGTGGGCCTGTGGTGTTTGATGTGCAAGCAAGGGCTTATGTGGGCCTGTGTAGTGGAGGTGTGGAGGTAAGGGATTATGTGGGCCTGTGTGGTGTATGAAGTGAAGGTAAGGTAAGGGCTTATGTGGGTCTGTGTGGTGTATGAAGTGAAGGTAAGGGCTTATGGGCCTGAGGTGTTTGATGTGGTGGTAAGGGCTTATGTGTGCCTGTGGTGGGATGGTGGTGGTGATGTTTGAGCTTTGGGTTCCAATTGGTGTTGTCATGGCAATTGTTGGAACCAACAATTGCCCCCAATATTTTTCCCTTAAGACAATCTGAGCTAGAGTTCATAGCAATCGATCGTTCCGATCGATTGCCCCCAGTATTATCTTTGATCAAACGCGCGAATGAGTCCCGTCCTCACAGGGTCAAGGCTTATGTTCTGATTTGGTGTTTCCTAACCAACACTCGACGTGTTTGGTGTTTACAGTCATTTCTCACTAAAGGTCACAACTTCTAGACCATTGAATTTAATATTTGATGAATTTACGCATTCGATCTGTTACTTTCACGTGATTGGATACACAACTACCAAGTCGGAAGTCTTTGAGGCTTATAACGTGGCCATGGGGTGTGATGAAAGACAACGGGACCATGGAGGGATGTTTGAGGTATGTGGAGCTTAACGGGGTGACCAAAGCTGCACTTTGTGTCTTCTCTCGGATTCATCTTCCTTGTCTTGAAGTCATCTAGCTGCTTTCTGTTGACGTTGTTTTGGACTTGGACTTTTGAAGTCGTCCTTTACACCATTTCTCTTCTCCTTGTCATTTGGATTTCTTCGAGGCACTTCGGGTTTGCCTTTTTTCTTTATCCTTTCTTGACTTTGCCTTCGGGGTTCTTGTGTTTCCCGGTTTTGGGCTTCGAGAACTGTTTTGATGTGAGCTCTTTGGATCCTGTGTCACTCTGGGACCATTTGTGGATCGGTTCGTCATGCTGATAGCGGCATCGCTTCTTTGGACTGAGAGGGTTATCTGAGAGTCGGACTCCTTGCTTCCTTTGGTCACCGGGTCGGACATTCATCATTGGCTGGGTTATTTTGTGGAGTTCATAATATCGAAAAGGGATATATGAACGGCTCAGTGGGGGTGCCTAGGGTTTAATGACAGGGTTTACAAGCTTTTGGCTATGTGGTGCTGCACCTAGGTGCTTCGTCATTCCTGATAGTTGTGTATCCGTTCTTTGTTACTTTTCACAGGTCTAAGCGTAAATTTACAAATTATCTCCTTCGGTCGGAGTTATGCCGTTTTCCTTACCTTTGAATGTGGTCTCACCAGAGTCGTGTAAAAATGACACGCTCGTTCACTCATGGTTTTTCCGCTCAAGGCACTCTCGTGAAAATTTTTCACTCGAAGACTCGTTCACACGATTAAACAAAAGAAATAATCATGGTTGGTTTTTAAACTCAGATTGCCCCCAATATTAATCCAGGGTTTATGACAACAATTTGACAATTGTAGACTTCGAACCGTTATGTGGTTTGTTTGGATGCTTAGGGGTGAGCTATGGTGTTTGGTTGGACATGTTCATCCTTTCAGAAACAAAAGACAAGTTGTTTTGTTCAATTGCCAAAAAATAACCATTTCATGAATATTGGTTTTAAGAAATGTTTGTTGATGAGCAAGACGATTTGGTTGAAGGTGCAGGGTGAAAGAACAAACTTCTTTTATTTTCAATTTTGTGATTACAAACTGGAAAAGCCCAAAAAACTAAAATTTGAAAATCTAAAGTTCACTGAAATAGAAATGTGATAAACTTCTTACAAAATTGAAAAGTGTAAACAAAGCTGCCTACTCAACAAACTGGAGTCCTTGCTCGATAAGGTCCTCTATCTTATGCTTCAATGCTCTACAATCATCAGTACTGTGTCCTGGTAATTGATGAAACTGGCAGAACTGATGGAGATGTTCCCCGGCTTGGGTGATCCCAGGACTAGGTGTGAGAGGCCGTAGTAAGTCTAACTCTTCAAGCTTCACGAGTGCTTGACTGAGAGGTCGGCCAATGTCGGTAAACTGTCTCGGTGCAGAGAACTTCCTGGATTGGGGTGAGGCCTTGATGCTCTGCTTTGAAACACTGAGCTGGCGCACATTGTTCTCCTGTCGTGAAGCTGGGATTATTCTGGCTGACCCTGACTTAAAGGTCTTGATACCCAGACCCTGAGCTTTGGATTCTCCTAGCTTCAGCTCGCCTTTGTGAATCTTTTCTTCCATGACTCTTACCTGCCCCATCAGCATGTCAAAATTAGGGAAATATGTGCAACTCAGCTCGTTGTTGTATTGCTTCTGCATATTGTCCACAATCATTCGAATCTGTTCTTGCTCATCCATTTTCGTAGGCATAGCGGCGGCCTTCATCCTCCACCGTTTGACGAAGTCGGACATTGATTCACTGTCTCCCTGCCGAGTGCTGGCAAGGTCGGACCTGGTGACTTCGAGATTCTTAGCATACTCGAAATGGTGCAAGAAAGCCTCACAAACCTCCTCATATGTTTTGGTGTTCATCCTCTGAGTCAAGTACCAACGTTGAGGTATTTCATCGAGGTAACGGGCGAAAACCTTGGCCTTCTGCATGCCATTCAACCTGAGGATGGACATTTCCCTATCGAACATCGCTAGATGGACCTGCGGGTCTGAGGCACCCTTGTATAGAGCAAGTGTGGGCAGTTTCAACTTTAGAGGGAGATCGACCTCGGGTACGATTCCATAGAAGAGTAATCGAAACCGGCTGGCTTGCTGGCTTTTTCCATGCGCTCGATCCTTTTCAGAGCCCTCCTTAGTTCTGTAGTTAGTTGGCGGTCCGGGGCGGCTTCCCTTACAAATCTTTGTGCATCGTGGGCCCCAACGGATTTAACTTCGATATAGTCGCGCTCGTTCCCGGAGTCAGCAATCTTCCCCGAAATGTTTTCCTGATGGCCAACCTCTAGGGAATTGATTTTGCTTTTCAGCTCTTCGATGGTGGTGACATACTTAGCCTCCATGTCATCAGTAGTGGACCTATGTTTCTGTTCCATGGCATCAAAGGCGGCCATGTACCTTTGCTCTAAGGCTGCAAACTGGGCCTCCATGCTGACTGGGTTTCCTCCCTCTGCCATACTTGGGATTCGGGCTTATCTGTTGGAAAACAAAAGTGGATTGAGCTAAAATTCTGGACCGCGAAGAAGTTTTAGGCTAAAACTTGTTTGGGCTGCAAGAAAAGCACATGTGCTGGAATGTTTTGAAGATTGTGGGTAGGCACTGAGGCCCGAAATGAGTTGGAAGAGAGGCACATGGGCCGGAATGATTCATGAGCTGTGAACTGGCGCCTAGGACGAAATGTTTGAAGAACGTGGCTCTTGGGCCGGAATGTTTTGAGAATTGGGCTCTTGGGCCAGAATGTGTTTGGGCTAGAAGTAAAGCGCATGTGCCAAAATGATTTCTAAACCATGATCTTGATGTGAATTGGAATTTGGGCCAAGTAATTCTGATTGGGCCTAAGAGATGATACCCATGTCTAGGATTTTGGGTCAAAGCCCGAGTGAAAAGTCTTCCTAGACTAGAATGAGCCTTGAAATGGAAAGGCCTGATGGATTTTCATGGATTGCTTTAGGTGGACTTGTTTTTCGTGGGCCTAGAACTAAATTGATAATTCAAATTGGGCCGAGAGAGAGAGATCACCTAAGTCTAAACTTTTGGGCCGAAGCCCAAATAACTCACATATTAAACCAAACAAAGCCTTTGGGCCGCAATCAATAAAGCCGTAAATTCGGGTTGGGCTGAGTTGATGTGGAAAAAGTTCCTATCCATTTCTAGGCTGGGTAGTGGGCCGATCATACAAGCAAACAAGGCCCACACAAATTCAACATGTCCTCACTAGACGCTTAAATCAAACAGGGTATGGATCGATCCGGAGAGGTGCTTGGGGCGTGGGCCCAGGTTACCACAAAGGAATAGGGCTTGCACGCTATTCTCTTTGGGCTTCCCCACTTTTTCCACATCACCTGAAGGTGTGCGTCTACGATCGGGTCTTTGACTGACCAAACAATGGGCTAGGTAAGGGTACTGCCAGGAAAACGCTTGGGGCTAAAGCCTAGGTATTAAGGGGATGTGGTTAGACGACATCCTCCTCTTTTCCCCCGCTTATTCACATCACCTAAAAGGCGTGAGTCCCTGACAGGGGACCCTCAAACGGGTCCCGGGGTGAAATCGGTTTAAGTGGACCCTCGCTCTCATATGATGCAAAGGTGCAGAAAATTAAAGTGCGCACAAAAGTAAGCAAACAAAGTAATAAAGCCATAAATAAACATTTTTCGAGTTAAGCCCGCTTTCTTAAAATTAAACAAGTTAATATTAAGAAGTTTGTCCCCGGCAGAGTCGACAGTCTGTGAGCCTCGATTTTAAACCCTACCCTATGTTGATTAAGTTGATTAGGATCTAACCGGGTTTTAGGTCCACTTATAACCTAAGATTAATAACTATGTCATATAACAATAATTATTAAAACCTAAGCTAGCTCACTGGAACCTATTATGAGTCGCCACCTAATTTTAACCTAGAGTAAATTAGGAAAGGTAGAGTTCGGGTTCGGGGGCTTGGTATTCGACTTATTTAGGGTTCAAATTACTTTCATTACCCTTCCTAGGTCGTTTTTCCTCTACTTGGTTTATTTACGGCTTACTACAAAGTCGTTTTTAACCTAGGTGCGCGCTTCTGTTTTTTTTTATTTTTTAGCGTTTTTGACAGAAAATTAAAGTGGAAATTAAAATACCTAAGCTAGGGTTTCGGAGGCAGAATTAGGTCAAATTTTGTTTCCGTCCGTGGCTACGGACCTAATGTCCGAACCCACGGACCCTAGTTAACCTAATTACAGAAAAGTCAAATTTAAACAGAAACGAGATTTTGAAAAGTCCGGGGCCACGGACAGGACGTCCGTGGGCCCGGACATGTTTTATAAAACCCTAAATTTTGAAAATAAAAATATCCCGCCACCGTCCGGGGGCGTCCGGCTTTCGGACAGAGCGTCCGGGACCCCGGACATAGCGTCCGTGGGTGCGGACCGCCCTCGGACGGCGGCGTTTGGGTGGCTCCCGGGTGTTTCTGGCTCAAATTTTATGGGTAGGTAGCCTGAAAGATTCTAAACACGTTAGTGATCGAAAGTTTACAATTTGAATTCGAATTAAACATGAAACTTAGCAAACAAGTTATTGGGCAGAAACGAAAACAAATGCTAATTCAGAAGCGGTAAAAAGTCAATTCGACTCCAAATTTTAACACAGAGTGGTTAAAGTCGAACAAAGTTAGAAAGAGATGATTTCAACCTGTTTTACCTTCGGATTTAATGAGACTCTTCACATCGGGGATCTTTTGGTGCTTCGTTGATGCCGGTTCTGGATTGACCTCGAATTGAGCTTCTGACTCCTTCTTCTTTATGCTGTTAAGGATGTTTCTCTTCTGTTTTTGTGGAGGTTTTGTGTGTTTTTGGTGATTGGCAGTTCAATGGGAGAAGAAAGGATGAGTTTTTGGTGATTTCGGGGTGATTTCTGCAGTGTTTCGGGATTGACTTGAGGCTTGGAAGTGTAAAAACGTGGGGAGAAGGTTTGTGGCTGTGTTTTCTGACTTTGGAAGTGTTCTCCTCTGCCCTAGGTCGTTTTTGGAAGGTCCTTTTATAGAAAGAGCAAGGCCATGTTGATAGAACAAAATCTTTATCTAAAATCCTGATTTTGTGCTCTAAGAGAATCTGATTTTTTAAAACACGTTACAGGACGATAAAATTCTGAAATTTTAACCAAAGATAAAAGGCGAATTTTAGGAATTTTGAGAGTTGGAATCAGGTTATTTCGATAAATAACCAATTAGATAAAAATCTCACAATCTGGAATCTCCCATAATTCATAACTTATTATTGG
Organism: Limonium bicolor; assembly: GCA_023374045.1. Classification (NCBI taxonomy): domain Eukaryota; kingdom Viridiplantae; phylum Streptophyta; class Magnoliopsida; order Caryophyllales; family Plumbaginaceae; genus Limonium; species Limonium bicolor. Next base: position 395,193,208 of record CM041778.1, on the reverse strand, counting down.
AAAGTCGAAATAATGAAATTCCAATGGCATTAGTCTCTAACAATCATCCTCTATCTTGTTCTAAAATTTCATGACATTTTGTTTTCATTTAGGTATTTTCCAGAGGAGAGAGAAAATTGCAAAAATGATTGAATTTCTCTTTTAAATTTTGGGTAAGGTTCCAAATAAAATAATTTCAGGTTTATGACTGTATGTAGTCATGCTAACCATGTGACTATTTTATTTAAATTTTGAAAACCTTTTTTATTTCTATTTTGAGGTTATTTTATGTGTTAATTATTAAAGAAACTAGCTTATTAAAAGCTTAATTTCCAGAATAAATATTATCAGAAAATCATGAAATACCTTGCATAATGACTATGATATTTGGAAGTGTTTGGAGATAATGAACAAGTCATATGAAAATAGAAAATCCCGAGAATGTCCTTGGAAAATCCTGCATTGGTGCATTTTGACCATTTTGCCCTTTGTGACACGTATGCCTTAGAGACTACTCCGAGGGGGTTGAAATTTTGGGTATAACACACTTGCTACTACCGAGGAGCCATCGTCAGAATTAAAGGGGAAGACTTTCCAGTCAATTTTATCGAGTTCAGGGAGTTAGGATTTGATGTTATCTTCAGGATGAACTGGTTGGAGCTGCAAAAGGGTCGTATCCTTTGCGCCGAGCATTGACTGCTGCTCAGGAGTCCGTCTGGGGTAACAATATCATACCGCCAGAGGCCCAGAGAGCCTTCGACTAAGATCATCTCCGCTATGGCAATGTATAAGGAACTGAGGAGGAAGGAAGAAGTATATCTCTGCTATGTCCAGACATAGAGAGGGACCCCGAGTTCGACCCCTACTTACCAGTGGTGTCGGAGTTCCCCGATCTCTTTCCACGGGAACTGCCCGGCATGCCACCCACTCGGGAGGTAGAGTTCACCATCGAGCTGCTACCTGGAACTGGACCGATAGCCAAGGCACCATACCGCATGGCTCCGGCAGAAATGAAAGAGTTAATGGATCAGTTGAAAGAGTTGCTAGATAAGGGATTCATAAGACCGAGTGTATCACCATGGGGAGCACCAATTCTCTTCGTGAAGAAGAAGGATGGTAGTCTCCGCCTCCACATCGACTACAGAGAGTTGAATGCAGTAACTATGAAGAATAAGTACCCACTACCCTGCATTGATGATCTGTTCGATCAGTTGAAGGGGGCATCCGTGTTTTCCAAGATTGATCTCAAATCGGGGTATCATCAGATAGCCATTAAGGAGGGAGATATTGAGAAGACGGCATTCCGGACACGATACAACCACTACGAATTCACAGTGATGTCGTTCGGTTTGTCGAATGCACCGGCGAAGTATATGGATCTGATGAACCGCTTGTTCCGGGAGCAGCTGGACAAGTCGGTTGTGTTATTCATCGACGACATTCTGATATATTCAAAATCGAAAGCTGGGCATGAGGAACATTTGAGGAGGGTGTTAGAGATACTGAGGGAGAACCAGCTTTACGCTAAGTTCTCCAAGTGTGAGTTTTGGCTTGACCAGGTCTCTTTCCTGGGTCATGTCATCTCAAATGCTGGGATCTGGGTGGATCCAGCAAAGATTGATGTCGTGCGTATCTCGCCGAGACCGAAGACAGTTGCTGACATTCGGAGCTTTCTTGGTTTGGCGGGTTACTACCAGAGGTTTGTTAGAGATTTCAACAAAGTCGTGAAACCGATGACAAGTCTGATGAAGAAGGATGCACCGTTCGTATGGATGGCTGATTGTGAGAGTTCGTTTCAGAGTTTGAAGGACTCACTGACCACTACACCGGTTCTGACCATTCCAGACGGTACGGAGGGCTTTGAGGTTTATTGTGATGCATCCGGCAGAGGCTTGGGTTGCGTGCTCATGCAGCGTGGCAAGGTGGTGGCTTACGCCTCACGCCAGCTGAAGAGACATGAGGAGAACTACCCCACTCATGACTTAGAATTGGGAGCAGTGGTATTTGCCTTGAAAATTAGGTGCCACTACTTATACGGGGTTAGTGTGATGATCTACACCGATCATAAGAGTTTGAAATATATATTCACTCAGAAGGAGTTGAATCTTCGACAGAGAAGAGGGTTAGAGTTTTTGAAGGACTATGACAATGACCTCCAGTACAAAGAAGGGAAGGCCAATGTTGTAGGTGACGCCCTGAGTCATCGAGCACACTCGCTCCATTTGCTAGTTTCTTTCTCCATCTTGGTTGATGAGGTGCGAAAGGCTCAGAGGACAGATGAGTATATGAGGGAAGTCAGACAGAAGCTGACAGAGGGTACCTTTGAGAGTCAGAAATATGACTTCAGACTTCATGACGATGATCTGACCGCATACTTAGGGAGTCACACTGTTCTTCAGTTTCCATCCATCCGGGAGCCTCTAAGATGTATAAAGACATGAAGAGATACTTCTGGTGGTCGGGGATGAAGACATATGTTACCGAGTGTTATACCCAAAATTTTGACCCCCCTGGTTAGGGTCTACGAGGTCCTGGTGTTGTGAGGGGCATTTTAATCAAGTAATGAGGGATTCCGGCTCGAACGGCGCATCCCGTGGCATGAAGGGCAGCTTCGTCATTTTCAGGGGCGTTTTCGTAATTTTTTAAGGCTCCTAGGACCTCCTATAAGCTTTCTCTCTCCTCCAAAGGATGCCCAAATCAGCTCGAAATGTTTTGATATTTTAACCCATGATAGAGGATGACATTTTAAGCATAATGGCGTTGGAATTTTGATTTTTCGAGTTTCCAATAATTTTCTAGCAATTTCTGACTGAATCTGACGAGAAATTCAATTTAAAAATATTCCAACATTTAAAAAAAATCCGATTCCACTTCAGAAAATTCATAATTTCCATCCTTGACACGTGGTTAAAATTTCACAACAAAATTCCTTTGGGAAGTCACTTGACTAAAATATCGAAAAATCTTACTTTTACTAGATTTTCTTTATCTTTAAGAAAGTCTATATAAGGGGATAGGTTTTTAGATAAAATCAGGACCTCACATGCTCAAGAACCCTAGAGAGTAAAAAAAGACAGCCTCCTCTCTCTCTCACGTTTTCCAACACCCGGCCACCCAAATCATACCGAAAATCCCCCGAAATCACCATCTAAACACGTTTTCCAATCCCCAAAGCATCAATAGTCATCAAAACCCCACAAAAACACCACCAAAACATGAAGAACAGCAAGAACAACCAACAACCAGAAGCTTGGTTCGAAATCCTTTCGGGTCTACCATCAACGAAGCACTCGACGAATCCCGGTGTGAAGAATCACCTTGAATTCGAAGGTAAAGCAGGTTACAACTCTACTATTCTAATTCCCCATGACCTTATTAACTCTCTGTCAAATTTTGGGCTCAAACTAACCTTCGTACGCTTCTGTATTGCTGTTTGTTTAAGCTTCTGTCCAATAACTTGTTTACTAAGTTTCGTGCTTAATTCGAACTCAAATTGAAAACTTTCAATCACTAACGTTTTGTACATCTTTCAGGCTACACACCCATAAAATTTGAGCCAAAACCACCTTCGGGAACAGCCTTAACGCCGCCGTCCGAGGGCGGTCCGCACCCACGGACGTCACGTCCGGGGTCCCGGACTCCTTGTCCGTACGCCCGGACGCCCACGGACGGCGGCGGGATTTTTTTTAAATTTTAAAAAATTTAGGTTTTCTACTAATGTCCGGGCCCACAGACAGCCTGTCCGGGCCCACGGACAGCCTGTCCGTGGCCCCGGACTTTACAATTTTCTGTTTTCTGTTTAATTCGACTTTTATTTTCATATAGGTTAACTGGGGTCCGTGGCTACGGACGGAAACAAAGTTTGACCTAATTCTTCCTCCGAAACCCTAGTTTAGGTAATTTTAATTTCCACTTTAATTTTCTGCCAAAAAACGTTAAAAAATAAAAAAACAGAAGCACGCACCTAGGTTAAAAACAACTTTGTAGAAAGCTGTAAATAAACCAAGTAGAGGAAAAACGACCTAGGAAGGGTAATGAAAGTAATTTAAACCCTAATTAAGTCGAATATCAAGCCCCCAAACCCGAACTCTCCTTTCCTAATTTGATCTAGGTAAAAATTAGGTGGCGACTCATAGTAGGTTCCAGTGAGCTAGCTTAGGTTTTAATAATTATTGTTTTATGACATAGTTATTAATCTTAGGTTATAAGTGGACCTAAAACCCGACTAGATCCCAATCAGCTTAATCCACACAGGATAGGGTTTAAAATCGAGGCTCACAGACTGGCGACTCTGCTGGGGACAAAACTCTTAATTTTAACTTGTTTTAATTTTAAGAAAGTGGGCTTAACTCGAAAATGTTTATTTATGGCTTTATTACTCTGTTTGTTTACTTTCGTGCGCACTTAATTTTCTGCACCTTCGCATCATATGAGAGCGAGGGTCCACACAAACCAATTTCACCCCGGGACCCGTTTGAGGGTCCCCTGTCAGGGACTCACACCTTTTAGGTGATGTGAACAAGTGGGGGGAAAGTGGAGGGTGTCGTCTAACCACACCCCCTTAATACCTGGGCCTTAGCCCCAAGCGTTTTCCTGGCAGTTGCCTTACCTAGCCCATTGTTTGGTCAGTCAAAGACCCGACCGCAGACGCACACCTTTAGGTGATGTGAAAAAAGTGGGGAAGCCCAAAGAGAATAGCGTGCAAGCCCTATTCCTTTGTGGTGACCTGGGCCAGCGCCCCAAGCACCTCTCCGGATTGACCCCTACCCATTGGACTGAGTCATTTTGTGAGGACATTTGTGCATGCGTTCTTTCTCTTGGGCCTCAGGCCCAATGTCTATATCGGCCCATCAATCTCTTCCAGCCCAAATGAAACACTTAAGGGGTTTTTCATAGTCCAAATACTTCGATCACCCCAAAACAAAAGATCCTCTAAGTTGATTCTTGTTACAAGCCTGGTTCTTGCAAAACCCACTCGTAAGACCAACGAATCTTGCAGCCCAAAAGTGTAGTCCAGAGCAGACCCTCCCAAAATTTTGGAGCCCGGCATTCATTGTAGCACACTAATCTTCGGCCTGAGTTCCTAGTCTCACTCCCGCAATGCTGACTTATCTCTTTGCTTAAAACAGGCAGCATCCCTTACAGCTAGGATGTCGTCTGGAGTTAACGATCGAAGTGCTCTGCTCGTGGATTTGATAGAGAAACTAGTTGAGTTAGAATTTGTCCACAGGAGTGCTTTGGAAGAGCTAAGCTCAGGATTTGTGTCGGCTGCAAGAGAAGCGAGAGCTCTCATTCATGCTCTCGGGAAAATCATCCCTTTAGATCTGGTCCCCGATGAGGATGGGATCGAGTCACCAGAGAACCAGGGACCGCAACGAGAGCAGGCCGCACAGGTGCCCGTTGTAGATCTACAGCAGCCGCAGAGTCAAATTCTGAGAGTACTTCTAGGGCAGGGGTTAGTCCAACTTAAAGCCCCGCGGTTTCGCGACGGCGTCTGGGGGCACATCCCGAAGTTCTGTCGTTTCCACCTACTCACGGGCCACTCCACAACAGATAATTGTCGTAATTTGAGGTCTAAAATTCTTTGTTGGCCCAAGAGGGAAAAATCCAGATTGCAACCTTGGTACCAGAGCTTCCCCAAAGCGAAAGGGAGTTCACCCCCATTGGTTGTCCTTTAAGCCAGCCTTCGAGGAGCTGCAGGACGAGGGGCTAATACGGCCGCTCATTCCTCGCCATGGAGAGACGCGAAAGGGGAGTAGGCTCAGTCAATTTTGCATGTACCATCAGCTAGCAGGACATGATACCAATGATTGCAAAGTGCTGAGACATCGGATCCAGGACCTCATCGATCAGGGATATCAGCGTTTGGATGACCTCGAACATCAGAATCCGAAGTTCAGTGTGCTGCCTTTACTGTTTTATGGGATGACAAAAAGCCAACACGAGGGGCAGGACGGAAGCCCACATCCGCGGTCAGCTTTGTCCCAGCAAATGCTCACGTTACTCGGTCAGGCAAGCATTACGGATCGCCTGAAAAGCCATCGCAAGGGGAAGAACGAATGTCGTCTCCCCCAGTGGCTGAAGAGATTCCAGGTGAGCGAGAACTGCTTCAGAAGCTGAAGGCAACAACCATCCCAATGGCCATCTGGTCTTTGCTTACGATCTCACCGGAACACCGACGGGCCATTGCCAAACATTTGGGCGGGCCAGAGGAAAGTTTAGCCCCGGAGAGGATGGTCGCGGCTCTTTGGCAAAAGCAGGAGGAGGAGATCAGTTTTCACGATAGCGAGATCTCCGAGCACTCGGGGAAAGCATTGTATATTACTGTTTGGTGTGGGGCCTTCAAGGTGCCAAAGGTCCTCATTGACACTGGAGCAGACGTTAGCATCTGCCCTCTGAAAGTGGCAGAGAGTATGGGTTACGACAAATTTGAGTCGTGCCAAATAGTGTTACGAGGGTATGATGATAACCCAAGACATGTCTTCGGCCTGTTGGATCTTCCCCTCAAATTCGGAACGGTTGTTCATCCAGTAAAGTTCTTGGTTCTGCAAATTCCCCATTCTTTCAACCTGATTCTGGGACGGGATTTCCTTCAAGATTTGAAGGCCGTCCCCTCTACGGTGCATCAATGTTTGAAGTTCAAAAGGGATGGGAAGGTTCATATCGTTAGAGGTGAACCGCATCAGAAGGAGTTGCCTGTTTGCATGGTTGAAGAGGAGGGTTCGTCCCATCTGAGCAGGTTCAGTGTTGTACCAGAGCAGTCCGATCCAACTTCTCTTCAGAAACTTAAGGTTGGACCGGGGAAGGTTATCATGGAGAAGTACGGTTATCAAGAGGGTAAGGGCCTCGGCAAAGATCTCCAAGGAATCCCAGACGTTCTATCTCCGGCGGCGAATCCTGGTCGTCAAGGACTTGGTGCGTTAGCGGACCCAACTTTCATTTCAGCAATTGAACTATCATCTTTACTCATGTGCTCATGTTCCCCATGTTTACAGGATACGGTAAGAGCAGCGAAGGAGGAAGCGATGCCTGATTGGATGTTCCTCGAAGAGTAGATTATAGTTTAGGGGTAGTTAGCCATTTACTCCCTCTTTGGGGTCATTAGGAGTCATTTTTATTTTCCTTTGGCTGTTCTACATAGCCCTCTCTTTCATAGTCAGTTTAGTTGTCTCTCCCATTTAGTCGGTACTCAATGTCGTTGTTACTTCTTTTGGTTATCAATAAAATTTCTTCTTTGATTCGTGTTCTAATGTGTATATTTCCGTTCATGTGCTAAAAAAAAGAGAACTCTTTCTTTTAAAGCATGCCTGCAAACATATAAGAGTAAGGATCTTCATTTTTCACGAAACCCCCTGTACAAAACCGCCTTCCCATCCACACACTCGCCACCTCCCCCACAGCCATCCCACATGTCACAGCGTTCCGTCATTTCTACCATTTCACCAAAAACAAAGCTGCTGCCGCCAAACCAAAAAAAAAATCACCCAGCAATCACTCTGTCACCACTCACCACCATTGTTCACCACCACGCATGCAATCACCCTCCACAAAATAGCTTGGGCATTCCAAGGTTAGTCAAGAAAACCCCACAACAATACTGGGGGCAATCTGAGTTAAGGAACGATAATGTTTATTTCTTTTGTTTAAGTGTGCAAACAAGTCTCTAAGTGAATGTTTCGCGAGAGTGCCTTGAGCGGTAAAACCAAGAGCGAAGGAGCATGTCATTTTTACACGACTCCAGAGAGATCACATTCAAAGGTGAGGTAAACGGCATGACTCCGACCGAAGGAGATAATTTGTAAATTTACGCTTAAACCTGCAAAAAGTAACAAAGAATGGATACACAACTATCAGGAATGACGAAGCACCTAGGTACAACGCCACACAGCCAAAAGCTTGTGAACCCTGACATTACACCCTAGGCACCCCCGCTGAGCTTTTGTATGACCCCTTTTACAACACTACAAGCTCCACAAACAAGCCAGCCAATGATGAATAACCGACCCGGTGACCAAAGGAAACAAGGAGCCCGACTTTTGAGCAACAACTTCACAAGTCCAAAGAAGCAAAATGCTACCAGCATGACGAAACGATCCGCAAATGGTCCCAAAGTGACACAGGATCCAAATGAGCAACATCAAAAATAGCTCTCAAAGTTCAAACCGGGAAACACAAGAACCCCGAAGGAAAGGAGATTCAAAGAAAGGCAAACCTGAAAAGCCTCAAAGAAATCCAAATCGGAAAAAAAGAAGAAGATGCAAGGAACAATCCAAAAGTCCAACCCAAGTTCATAAGCGAAGTCATCACGAAGTAGCCAAACGACTTCAAGGCAAGAAGACAAGTCCGAGAGACGGTGCAAGTTGCAGCTTTGGTCACCCTTAAAGCTCCACATATCCTAAACATTCCTCCATTGTCCTGTTGCCATTCGTCACACCCCATGGCCACGCTATAAGCTCAAAAGACTTCCGACTTAGTAGTTGTGTATCCAATCGAGTGAAAGTAACAGGTTGAACACGTAAATCTAACAAATGTCAAATTCAATGGTTAAGAGGTCGTGACCGTAAGTGGAAAACAAGTGCAAACACCAAACACGTCGAGTGTAAGATAGGAAGCACCACATCAAAGCATAAGCCTCGACTCTGTGTGGATGAGACTTGTTCGCACGTTTAATCAAAAGAAAATACTGGGGGCAATTGATACCGATCAATTGCCATGAACTCTGGCTCAGATTGTCCTAAGGAAAAATACTGGGGGCAATTGTTGGTTCCAACAATTGCCATGACAACACCAATTGAAACCTAAAGCTTGAGCACCACCATCCCACCACAGGCATAAGCCCTTACATCCACATCAAACACCTCAGGCCCGTCCTAAGCCCTACCTCCAATCAAATTTCCTCAGGCCCGTCCTAAGCCTACTCCCAACTAGGCCCGTCTAAGCCCTCCACATCAAATTTCCTCAGGCCCGTCCTAAGCCCTACCTCCACATCAAATTTCCTCAGCCCGTCCTAAGCCCTACTTCCACATCAAATTTCCTCAGGCCCGTCCTAAGCCCTACCTCCACATCAAATTTCCTCAGGCCCGTCCTAAGCCCTACCTCCACATCAAATTTCCTCAGGCCCGTCCTAAGCCCTACCTCCACATTCAAATACCCACGGGCCCGTCTTGAGCCCTAATCCTTTTACATTCTTTTGGACCCATCATGCACTTGACTCACTTTCACTTAGATCCTTCCTTTAGGCTCGTCATAAGACCTAGATCCGTCCTTTAGGCTCGCTATAAGACCTAGAACCATTTTTAGGCTCGCCATAAGACCTAGATCCAATCTTTAGGCTCGTCATAAGACCTAGATCCAATCTTTAGGCTCGTCATAAGACCTAGATCCGTCCTTTAGGCTCGCCATAAGACCTAGAACCATTTTTAGGCTCGCCATAAGACCTAGAACCATTTTTAGGCTCGCCATAAGACCTAGATCCATCCTTAGGCTCGTCTTAAGACCTAGATCCGTCCTTTAGGCTCGCCATAAGACCTAGAACCATTTTTAGGCTCGCCATAAGACCTAGATCCTTCATTTAGGCTCGTCGTAAGACCTAGTTGCATTCCCTTAGGCTCGTAGTAAGACCTAGCGTTACCCTTTAGCTTACCCGCTCTTATCAAACACATTGCATTCATCACATTCATATAGGCTTGTCATAAGACCTAGTTGCATTATCCAGGCGCGTCACAAGACCTGGCGACAGAAAAGTTGGCGAGGTGATGGCAATAAATCCTCCTTTCGCGATGTCAACTTATTTTCGGGATCAACGAATGGTGGGCGAAGGCAATAAGTCCCCAAGGTTTTTACCAGGAGTTTCCCTGCACCGGCTTGGGGGGCGATGGCAATAAGTCCACATTGGGTCCAGCCAGGAGCATTGGCACGGGTTTCGGTCCCTAGAAGCATCCGAGCATCATCAGCATCATTAGCATTATCATCAGCATCATCAGCATCATCAGCATCATTAACATCATCAACATCTCAACATTCTTGCATTTGCATACCGCCCAGTTATCACGTTTTAGGTTGTCAACACCTTAGAATCGCTTGACATTATCTCATTTCCACATTTTAGGTTGTCAACGCCTTAGAATCGCCTGACATCATCTCATTTCCACATTTTAGGTTGTCAACGCCTTAGAATCGCTTGACATTACTTCATTTCACTTTACTTGTAGGTAGTCAACGCCTTAGAATAGCTTGACATCATCTCATTTGTCACAAGCAGTCAACACCTTAGAATAGTTTGACATCATATCATCATTTTAGGTTGTCAACGCCTTAGAATCGCTTGACATTACTTCATTTTACTTCATAGGTAGTCAGCGCCTTAGAATAGCTCGACACAATTTATCGGTTTTCGATAACATGCAGGGTCTTGGAAACATTTGAAATTTTGGGGTATCACTAAAGCATCAACTAGCCTTCTCACTTTCATTACAAAGTCTAGTTGACGGGGGGCAATCTGTTATACCCAAAATTTTGACCCCCCTGGTTAGGGTCTACGAGGTCCTGGTGTTGTGAGGGGCATTTTAATCAAGTAGTGAGGGATTCCGGCTCGAACGGCGCATCCCGTGGCATGAAGGGCAGCTTCGTCATTTTCAGGGGCGTTTTCGTAATTTTTTAAGGCTCCTAGGACCTCCTATAAGCTTTCTCTCTCCTCCAAAGGATGCCCAAATCAGCTCGAAATGTTTTGATATTTTAACCCATGATAGAGGATGACATTTTAAGCATAATGGCGTTGGAATTTTGATTTTTCGAGTTTCCAATAATTTTCTAGCAATTTCTGACTGAATCTGACGAGAAATTCAATTTAAAAATATTCCAACATTTAAAAAAATCCGATTCCACTTCAGAAAATTCATAATTTCCATCCTTGACACGTGGTTAAAATTTCACACAAAATTCCTTTGGGAAGTCACAACTAAATATCGAAAAATCTTACTTTTACTAGATTTTCTTTATCTTTAAGAAAGTCTATATAAGGGGAAAGGTTTTTGGATAAAATCAGGACCTCACATGCTCAAGAACCCTAGAGAGTCAAAAAAGATAGCCTCCTCTCTCTCTCACGTTTTCCAACACCCGGCCACCCAAATCATACCAAAAATCCCCCGAAATCACCATCTAAACACGTTTTCCAATCCCCAAAGCATCAATAGTCATCAAAACCCCACAAAAACACCACCAAAACGTGAAGAACAGCAAAGAACAACCAACACCAGAAGCTTGGTTCGAAATCCTTTCGGGTCTGCCATCAACGAAGCACTCGACGAATCCCGGTGTGAAGAATCACCTTGAATTCGAAGGTAAAACAGGTTACAACTCTACTATTCTAATTCCCCACGACCTTATTAACTCTCTGTCAAATTTTGGGCTCAAACTAACCTTCGTACGCTTCTGTATTGCTGTTTGTTTAAGCTTCTGTCCAATAACTTGTTTACTAAGTTTCGTGCTTAATTCGAACTCAAATTGAAAACTTTCAATCACTAACGTTTTGTACATCTTTCAGGCTACACACCCATAAAATTTGAGCCAAAAACACCTTCGGGAACAGCCTTAACGCCGCCGTCCGAGGGCGGTCCGCACCCACGGACGTCACGTCCGGGGTCCCGGACTCCTTGTCCGTAAGCCCGGATGCCCACGGACGGCGGCGGGATTTTTTTTAAATTTTAAAAAATTTAGGTTTTCTACTAATGTCCGGGCCCACGGACAGCCTGTCCGTGGCCCCGGACTTTACAATTTTCTGTTTTTTGTTTAATTCGACTTTTATTTTCATATAGGTTAACTGGGGTCCGTGGTCTCGGACATTAGGTCCGTGGCTACGGACGGAAACAAAATTTGACCTAATTCTTCCTCCGAAACCCTAGTTTAGGTAATTTTAATTTCCACTTTAATTTTCTCCCAAAAAACGTTAATAAATAAAAAAAAACAGAAGCACGCACCTAGGTTAAAAACAACTTTGTAGAAAGCCGTAAATAAACCAAGTAGAGGAAAAACGACCTAGGAAGGGTAATGAAAGTAATTTGAACCCTAATTAAGTCGAATATCAAGCCCCCGAACCCGAACTCTCCTTTCCTAATTTGATCTAGGTAAAAATTAGGTGGCGACTCATAGTAGGTTCCAATGAGCTAGCTTAGGTTTTAATAATTATTGTTTTATGACATAGTTATTAATCTTAGGTTATAAGTGGACCTAAAACCCGACTAGATCCCAATCAGCTTAATCCACACAGGATAGGGTTTAAAATCGAGGCTCACACCGAGTTCGTCTTGAGGTGTCTCACATGGCAGAAGGTAAAATTCGAGCACGACGACCGGGCAGAATGGTATAGTCGATGCCAGTTCCGGAGTGGAAGTTTCATGATATATCCATGGACTTCATGGTCGGACTCCCACCTACCATGGGAGGTATGAACATGATATGGGTTGTAGTGGATCGCCTTACCAAGGTAGCCCGATTCATACCGATGAAGGATACGTGGAAGTTAGCTAAGTTAGCTGAGTTATTTGATAAGGAGATCATGAGAGACCACGGGGTACCGAAGACCATAGTTTCAGATAGAGATACCAGATTCCTTTCGAGGTACTGGAGAGCTACGAGAGAAGCGTTGGGTACAGAATTGAAGTTGAGTACCGCGTTCCATCCTCAGACAGATGGTCAGACTGAGCGTACAATTCAGACACTCAAGGACATGCTGAGAGCATGTGCCTTGGACTTCCAGGGCAGTTGGATCGACAAGTTGCATCTGATCGAGTTTTCATACAACAATAGCTATCATGCTTCGATCAAGATGGCACCTTTCCAAGTGTTGTACGGTAGACCATGTTGTACACCGCTCTGCTGGGATGAGTCGAGTGAGACGGTCATTATAGGACCTGAGTATTTAGAACAAGTTCAGGCTGAATTTCAGCAAATCAGGGAGAACATGAAAGCTGCTCAAGATAGGCAGAAGTCGTATGCTGATGTTTGACGACGAGACCTGGAGTTCGCAGTGGGCGACGGGGTATTTCTGCGGGTTTCACCGATGAAGGGTGTATTTAGATTTGGGCAGAAGGGCAAGCTGAGCCCGAAGTTTGTTGGTCCTTATGAGATTACGGAGCGGGTGGGCCCAGTTGCTTACAGGTTGAATTTACCTACTGAGCTGGGTAAAGTGCATGATGTTTTTCGTGTTTCACAGCTAAAGAAATACATGCACCACCTCTCCCATGTGTTAGAGCCCGAGAGGTTGACGCTAGAACCAAATATGAGATCAGTTGAGATTCCTCAGAGAATCTTGGATAGTAAGACTAGGGACACTCGCCATAAGTCAGTGCGACTGGTGAAGGATCTCTGGTCTAACTAAGATGTCGAAGAGGCCACGTGGGAATTAGAGGATAAGATGAGATCGAAGTACCCTTCGTTATTTACTGACTAGACCGTCTGTATAGGGTACGGGGTGTACCCCTTTTTAAGGGGGGTAGAGCTTCCTCGCTTTCGAGTTAGTAAACGAACATGTTTGTCGTTTTGTTTGGTTGGTGTAAGATGTGGTTTTGTGTAAGTTATTACACTTGTGGTAAGTTTAAGATACGTATAGTACTTGTGTATGGTACTGGTGGCAGATCATTGAGTCTTGAGTCGTGTGAATGTGAATATAATATATGGTATTAAGATTAAGGAAATTGAGTACAGTGAATGATTAAGTATATATGTGAACTTTGAGGACAAAGTTCTTTTAAGGGGGGTAGATTAAAATACCCCAAACCTAGATATGGTGTGTAGAGGATAAAATAAGGTATAAGAAGGCTAAATAATGCCTTAGAAACATTTGGAAACAATTTAAACCAAAGAAAACACAAGGAAACACCTTAAGAGAAATTTAAGCAAAAACATGCTCTAAGCTTGGAGTAACTTAGGTTAGCACCCAAATATCATTCTTAGACTTTAATAACATCCTACTGGTCATGTTAAAGCAATTATAAAGAAAACCAAGCTCAAAAACAAGTTAAAACACAAATTGTGCTTTAAGGACTCTTAAAGCACATTTTGGAAAAATTGTCTTAGAAAGGGGTTTTATGTGGCTAAATGCCCATGATTACTTCTTAATCAACTTGTGTACTACTTAGTATCACATTAGGAAGTCTAAATCAATGGGAAATAAAAAATTTCACAAATATGTGCACTAATTTGTGAATAGTAACCAAATAGTGCCTAGTTTAGTCTTTAGTCAACTTAGTTTAATTAAATGGTCAAACAAGACCATGACTAGCCTTAATTAATAAGGGGGCCAGTTTTATAAGGGGGTGAGTCCCCACATGAGTAAGCTAGTTTGTAAAATAAGAGGGAAAAGTGGTAAAAGTATTATTTGCTTTTTAAGGAAGAAATATCTCTTTATACTTACCTCTCTCCTTTCTTCATTTCTTCTTCTTCCCACCGATTTCATCTTCTTCCTCCCTTCTTCTTTCACGTAAGAACAGCCCCCATACTAGCTTGATCTTGCCTTGCCCATATCTTGCTCATTTTAGCACCAAAATCAAAACCAAGCACATAGTTCTCTTAGTTAGCTCAAGCTCTTTATTTCTATCCTTTCAAATCTCCAAGAGCTTCATTTTGGTGCCAAGCCAAACCGCCATTAGAGGAGGAAAAACAAGCTTGAGGAGTCCATTAGCTTCTCCATTCTCTTAAGGTAAAGAATATGCAAGAAAAATCATCTTTCCACCATTTTTCTCCATTACCGAAAATTGCCACTCATGGAGCTTCATTTTTTTGCCTTGTTCGAGCTTGTTTTCTATTCTCCAAGGGCTAGAGGAGGCCTTTTTGATTCATATCCAAGCCTACCTTAAGACTTCAAGGTAAATTATTCATTTTAATACCTTAAAACACGTTTTTAGCCTAGGGTTGATTCCTTAAGGTTAGTGTATTATTTAGCACTCATTGGAATCATTAGATATTGATTAGAACATTGGCAAGGAGAAATAAATTGGTGACCGAGATTGTTCAAGGAAAAACCTAAGGAGGAAAGTTTGTGAAGCTTGTAAAAGAACAAGGTAAATTGCTTACCTTAAGGTGTTTAATTGTTTAAGGGGATGGGATTTATATATATGATAAGCTTAGCTTAATGTTTACATTATGAAAGGACTATAAAACTTAGGAGAAACAATGATTATATTTGAGAACTTGTGATTAATGAGCAAATGGGAAATGAGATAGTTAGACAATTAAAAGGTGAATTACAAGAGCATTTATATTTCAATGGGAGCCTTGTTGTGTGTATTTTCAGGTCAAAGGGTAATATATGTGGAAATTCAGTGGTTAAGCTTTATGTCATGTAAGGGCCTAAGTGCCAAGCAATTTCAGTTTATGCACTATATTATGATGTGGTGTAGTTTTGGTGTAATTTAAGTACTAAGAATGTGTGGGAAGAATTTGGGTGTTCAAGGTTGTTAAATGGTAAAAGATTAAGTGTTTGGATGTGGAAATATACTAAAGAAGCCATGTCAAAATTTGGTGAGGAAACAAGGAGTTAAGGTGTGTAAATGAAGTTTGATTTCCTAGAAGGTAGTAGGAATGCTTAAGGCTTAAATTGGTGAAAGAAAGTGAACAAGAGTGTTCTTGAGCGTTTAATGGACTTAGGAGTGGTCTTGAAGGAATTAGAGTTTAAATGAGTGAGTTTGATACTCTAGGGTTATGGTGGGAATGTGATTAAGCGTTGTGCAAGTTTTGATAAACAAAAGAAGAATAATGCCTTGTAAGAATCCAAGAGTAAACTTGAGGAAAATAGAAGAGTCCATGTGGTGGAGGAGTTGTGGAGCAATAATGCTTAGGAGCGGTAGTAATGTTTATGAGATAGCATTTTGGTTAGTTTGAGTTGTAGGTATGAGATACCACTTAGAAAACCTAAGGAAAATATTACAAGTGTTAGGAGATTATGTGAGAAATTGGGTAACAAGTTTAAATGAGGAATTAGACAAGTTTGGGATGTTATTTTGGTGTTAGAATATTCCTAAGATCATGTATGAACTTTGGGTAAAGCATGGATGAAGATAGCAAGTGCAATCACACTTAGAAAAATTCAAATGGTGAAAATCTGTAGCTGGTCTGGGACCTAGGTCCAGCGTAAAGTCCCGGACCATGCCTAAAATAGAGCCGAGAATTCATTCAGCACCCTAGTCCGGGACTTAAGCCTTGTATGAAGTCCCGGACCACCCCTTAATTAGCACCCGAGAGTTCAGCTTGTATTGGTTTGGGACTTGTCCCATACAAAGTCCCGAACCACAACATAAAATCAGCCGAGAGTTTGCACTAAGTATTGGTCCGGGACTTAAGGTAAGGACCAAGTCCCGGACCACCCTAAAAATGATGTTTAAGCTTGGAAAATGTTAGGAAATGATGGGGATTGTTAGGTATTGATGTTATAAAGTTATTTAGGACATGTTTGGTGAGTGTAATGGATACTAAGTGGGTGAACAAATGTAAGAGATAACGAGGAACGATGCACTTAAAAGTTTAAGTTAAAACCATAAGGACTTTGTGAATAACAATGGGTAAATATTGGTGTCTCGGAAAGTTAAGTAAATTGTGTTGAGTTGAGCAAAATAATAACCTAAAACTGAATGAATGTTTTAGGACTTGTGAATTGGGACTTAAAAGGAGATTAATCAAACAATCGCCGACGGTGAACGGTACAGTTTTCTTGTGACCTGCTTGCTAACGAGGTGTCCTTCGGCTTGTGTGCTATCTATATATTTGCTATAACTAAGACAAGATAATGCATGCAACCGGTTTTTATTGTTCTCGTTGTGTGTGTGTTTTCTTTAAACTAACCCACGAGATTTGAGATTAGCTTCTAACTAAGCTTAGTACCTATTGATTTGAGGAGAGGAATTATATTTTGGTAACTGTTGGTTAATACCCTTTAAGGTAGAACTAACACATGGTTTGTAAGATTTTCACTAACTGGAACTTAAGGGGGCGAGGAATCCGGGACTGACTCCGGTCATGCATGTTAAGGAAAAAAGGGGTCGGTATCTAAATTAGATCCGACTTCCGCTTAAGGACTTGTCTTCGGACTTGTTGCCTAGGGTCGAATGTCGGCTCAGCTACATTGGATTTCCAAGCCAAGGTAGGAGGCATTAAGATGGTGCGCTAGGATCACCTAAATCCTAAATTTTAAGATAAGTTTTTTATTCAACCAATGGAGTTAATAGCTCATTGGCTAGGGTTTCTTTTGACCCGACAAAAATAAACATTGAGGTAATATACGACCAATTCTATTTAAAGGACGGTTTGTATTCTAAGACTGAGATGAGGTTTAAGAGAACACTTTTAAGTAGTTCATTGTTTGTGGACTATGATTGTTCATCTGTGGATTATTGTTTTATTGCACTTCATATTATGATTGTGTATCTAATCAATTTCCATGCTATCGACAATTAGTCGTTGTAGCCCCGTTAGCTTGGGGGCCACGAGAGGATCGTACCAGCAAATTTGCTGACCCCCTCGGGGGCTATTTTTTTATATTTTTTAGGTAAGAGCCCCATGAAGGCTCACCCTGAGAGTAGGGGCGGTTAGATTTAGGTTGGGCTTTTATTTTGAGTACGGGTTGCGCCTGTGCACCCGTCTGTTAATATTATGACTTATGGAAGTTAGGTTGTTGCTAGAGATACTATGAACTCGGTTGGTGGATGTTTTGGATAGTATGTATATTTTTGGATTAGTGGTTGTAAACGTTTCAGTTCGGTATAATCTGTTGTTCAGAACGTAGCAAGGTCCTGGTGCTAGTTTGATTCCGCTGCGACGTTATAATTATGTTGTTAAGTTTGCGATAACCACGATTGGCTTAGGAGGGGCGTTACAGTGTCGATGGTGCTTAAGGTTTGGGTTTCGATTGGTGTTGTCATAGCAATTGTTGGAAACAACAATTGCCCCTAGTATTTTCCTTTAAGACAATCCGGGCTAGAGTTCATGGCAATCGATCGGAACGATCGATTACCCCCAGTATTTTATTTCATTAAACATGCGAACTAGTCTCATCCTCACATGATCAAGGATTATGTCTTGATGTGGTGCTTCCTAACCTACACTCGACGAGTTTGGTGTTTGCACTCATTTCTCGTTTACGGTACTTCTAGACCATTGAATTTGATATTTGATGGATTTACACATTCGATCTGTTACTTTCACGTGATTAGATACACATTCACCAAGTCAGAAGTCTTTAAAGCTTATAACATTGCCATGGGGTGTGATGAAAGACAACGGGACCTTGGAGGGATATTTGAGGTATGTGGAGTTAAAAGGCTGACCAAAGCTGCACCTTGCTTCTTTTCTCGAATTCATCTTCCTTGTCTTGAAGTCGTCTAGCTGCTTCGTGTTGACGTTGCTTTCAAGCTTCTGGACCTGGACTTTTGAAGTCGTCCTTTTCACCATTTCTCCTCTTTCTGTCATTCGGATTTCCTTAAGGTACTTCGGGTTTGCCTCTTTGTTTTATCCTTTCTTGACTTTGCCTTCGGGGTTCTTATGTTTCCTGGTTTGGGCTTTGAGAGCTATTTTGATGTGAGATTTTTGGATCCTATGTCACTCTGAGACCATTTGCGGATCACTTCGTCATGCTGACAGTGGCGTTACTACTTTGGACTGATGAAAATGTTGTCTAAGACTCGGGCTCCTCGCTTCCTTTGGTCACCGGGTCAGCTATTTATCACGAGTTGGCTTGTTTTGTGGAGCTTTGTGATCTCAAAAAGGGATATAAGAAAGGCTCAACAGGGGTGTCTTGGGTTTAACGTCAGGGTTCACAAGCTTTTGGCTATGTGGTGCTATACCTAGGTGCTTCGTCATTCCTGATAACTGTGTATCCGTTCTTTGTTACTTTTTGCAGGTCTAAGAGTAAATTTACAAACTATCTCCTTTGGTCAGAGTTATGCCGTTTACTTCATCTTTGAATGTGGTCTCTCTAGAGTCGTGTAAAAATGACACACTCATTCACTCATGGTTTTTTCGCTCAAGACACTCTCGTGAATTTCTCACTCAGAAACTCGTTCACACGCTTAGACAAAAGATGAAAGATGACGAACTGAAACTCAGATTGCCCCCAGTATTAATCCAGGGTTTATGACGACAATTTGACAAATGTAGACTTTGAACAACTATATGGTTTATTAGGATGTTTAGGGGTGAGTTGTGGTGTTTGGTTAGACATGCTCATCCTTTTAGAAGCGCAAGACAAATGGTTATGTTCCATAGTCGAGAAATGAATATTTCACAATCCTTTTCTGAAAAGCTAAGAATGCTCATTACTTTCTTTGTTTTTTTATTTGTTTTTTGGTTTTTGAATGGATGCATTACTTTCACAGGAGAAATATGGACAAAAGGAAAACACCCCTTTATTGATAAACGAGAGAAATAACATTGATGACAAGTTTAACTAAAAATAAAACCCATTTAAGGCAAAACAAAACAAAACAATTGTAAAACGAAACAAAAGCATGAAGAATATTGAAAAGAACAACTCCTAGTGGTTCTCTGATGTAAGATTCTCACAAATGCTTCTACGCTCTGAGAACTGAAGCCCCTGGTCAACCAGATCCTGAATTCTGTTCTGTAGAGCCCTGCAATGGTCGGTGTCATGACCGGGTAGCTCATGGAAATGACAGAATTGGTTAAGATTTCTCCCCAACTGAGTAGCTCCTGGCCTCATAGCAAGTGGTTGTAGCGGATATCTCCGTCAATGCTCTTCAAGTGCTTGAGTTGGCGTTCGGCCGATGTCTGTAAACCTTCTTTGACGAGAGTTCTGTTGGGGTGGTTCTACCGCTTCAACGTCCCGAACAGGTCCTCCTGACTGCCGATCAATGTTCACCTCATGCTGCCTAGCCCTCTTACGGGTGCAACTTTGGATCAAAGTTGCTGCTTCCGGTTGTCTGATCACTCTCTTGAGTTCTGTAGCAATTTCGTGGACATTCCCCTCCGAACCTCGGACCCTAATGGAGCCAACTTCAATGGAGTCATAAAGGGTGTTGAGAATCATGTCCACTAACTCGTCCCAAGCTTGACGTTCGGACTCGAGGAAAAGAGCCTTTGCTTTCAACTCTTCGATAATGGCGACGTAGTTGGATTCCACGGCGTCCAGGGCAGCTCTATGTCTCTGCTCCATGGCATCAATGGTGTCCATGTGCTTTTGTTCCAAAATTGCGAGCTGGGATTCCATGTTGATTGGACCACACTTGGGACTTGGGTCTACCTGTTTCCAAGGTGTCCATTATTAGCTAACAAAAGGAAGTGGGCTGAATGATATTGGGACGAGAATGACGCTTCACAAGGTAGATTGAAGACCGGAACAGGCTTAGACTGTAAGCAAGTGAGCCAGGATACCCAGAAAATGAGGTGTTTGGGCCGGAGTATTTTTCAAACTGGGAATTGGAATTTGGACTAAAATCTAAATAGATGGCTTTGATTGGGCCTAAGAGATGACACCTACATCTAGGGGTTTTGGGCTAGGGCCCGGATAATAAGTCTACCTAGACTAGAATGAGCCCTTGGGCCGAAATGTGTTTGGGCCTGAAGTAAAGCACATGGGCTGGAACGGTCCCTACATCACAAATGGGCCTAACTTTCTTTGGGTCAGAGAAGATGGTTGCTAAGCCAAAAAAGATTTTATTTTCAGGACTTGTGAGTTATTTCAACTTTAGGTGGATTTCTTTTTATGGGTCTAAAACTAATTAAATAATTCAAATTGGGCCGAAAGAGAAATCACCTAAGTCTAAACTTTTGGGCCGAAGCCCAAACGACTCATATATTAAACCTAACAGGGCCTCTATGCCGTAAACAGATAGAGCTGCCAATTCGGGTTGGGCTAGGTTGACGTAGGAAAAGTTCCTATCAATCTCTAGGATGGATAATGGGCCAATCATACAAGAAAAAAAAGCCTAAAAAAATTCAACATGTCCTCACTAGACGTTAAAATCAAACCGGGTATGGATCGATCCGGAGAGGTGTTTGGGCCATGGGCCCAGGTCACCGCAAAGGAATAGGGCTTGCAAGCTATTCTCTTCGGGCTTCCCCACTATTTTCACATCACCTAAAGGTGTTCGTCTACGGTCGGGTCTTTGGATGACCAAACAAGGCTAGGTAAGGACACTTCTAGGAAAATGCTTGGGGCTAAAGCCCAGTATTAAGGGGGTGTGGTTAGACGACACCCTCCTCTTTTCCCCCACTTATTCACATCACCTAAAAGGTGTGAGTCCCTGACAGGGGACCCTCAAATGGGTCCCGGGGTGAAATCGGTTTGCGTGGACCCTCGCTCTCATATGATGCAAAGTTGCATAAAATTAAAGTGCGCACGAAAGTAAACAAACAAAGTAATATAGCCATAAATAAACAATTTTTCGAGTTAAGCCTTCATTCTTAAAATTAAACAAGTTAAAATTAAGAGTTTGTCCCGAACAGAGTTGCCAGTCTGTGAGCCTCGATTTTAAACCCTATCCTATGTTGATTCAATTTGATCAGGATCTGGCCGGGTTCTAGGTCCACTTATAAGCTAATGTTAATAACTATGTCATAAAACATTAATGATTAAATCCTAAGTTAGCTCACTGGAACCTATTATGAGTTGCCACCTAATTTTGACCTACATTAAATTAGAAAAGGAGAGTTCGTGTTCGGGGGCTTGGTATTCGACTTATTTAGGGTTCAATTACTTTCAATACACCTAGAAGTCGTTTTTCCTCTACTTATTTTAATTACAGCTTATTGCGAGTCATTTTAACCTAAGTGCGAGCTTCTGATTTCTTTGTATTTTAAACATTTTTTAACAAAAAATAAAAGTGAAAAATAAAATACCTAAACTAGGGTTTCAGAGGCATAATAGGTCAAATTTTGATTCCGTCTGTGGCCACGGACCTAATGTCCGAACCCACGGACCCGAGTTAATCTAAGTGAGGATAAAAGTCGAATTAAACTGAAAACGCAATTTTGAAAAGTCCGGGGCCACGGACAAGGTGTCCGTGGGCCCGGACATAAGTTGCAAAACCTTACTTTTTGAAAAAAAATTATCCCGCCACCGTCCGGGCTTACGGACAGGGCGTCCGGGACCCCGGACATAGCGTCCGTGGGTGCGGACCGCCCTCGGACGGCGGCGTTTAGGCGGTTACTCGTTGTGTTTTTGGCTCAAAATTTATGGGTAGGTAGCCTGAAAGATTCTAAACATGTTGGTGATCAAAAGTTTTCAATTTGACTACGAATTAAGAACGAAACTTATTGAACAAGTTAGTGGATAGAAGCGCAAACAAACCTTTATTCAGAAGCAAAGAAAAGTCAATTCGAATAAGAATTTCAACCAGAAGTGTATTGAGATCAGTGGAGTTAAATAATTTGAATTCCAACCTGTTTTGGCTTCGGGATTTGGTTGTTCCTTCACGTCGGGAAACTTCGAATGCTTCGTTGATAGCCAATCCGGTTCAACTTCGACCCGAGCTTCTGACCCTGTCTTCCTTGTATGGTTAAGGATGGTTTGCTTCTATTTCTGTGGTATTTTGGTGTTTGGAAGTTTGATAGGGAAAGTAAGAACGTGCTTTTGGTGATTTCGGGATGATTTCGGCAGGGTTTCGGTATTGATT
Source organism: Limonium bicolor (assembly GCA_023374045.1). Lineage (NCBI taxonomy): Eukaryota > Viridiplantae > Streptophyta > Magnoliopsida > Caryophyllales > Plumbaginaceae > Limonium > Limonium bicolor. Next base: position 395,170,610 of record CM041778.1, on the reverse strand, counting down.
TGAGGCTTAGGAGTGCAAAAAACGTGGGAAGAAGGTTGACGGCCATGTTTTATGACTTTGGGAATGTTCTCCTATGCCCTAGGTCGTTTTTAGAAGGTCCTTTTATTGAAAGAGCAAGGCCATGTTGATAGAACAAAATTTTTATCTAAAATCATGATTTTATGCTCTAAGAGAATATGATTTTTTAAAGCATGCTACAGGTTGATAAAAATTCTGAAATTTTAACCAAAGATAAAAGACTACTTGTACGAATTTTGTGAGTTCGAATCAGGTTATTTCGATAAATAACCGATTAGATAAAAATCTCACAATCTGCAATATTGCATAATTCATAACTTATTTTTGGAAAGTCGAAATAACGAAATTCCAACGGCATTAGTCTCTAAAAATCATCCTCTATCTTGTATTAAAATTTCATGACATTTTGATTTGATTTCGGTATTTTCCAAAGGAGAGAGAAAATTGCAAAAAATGATTGAATTTCTCTTTTAAATTTTGGGGTAAGTTTCCAAATAAGATAATTTCAGGTTTATGACTATATGTAGTCATGCTAACCATGTGACAATTTTATTTTAATTTTGGAAACCTTTTTATTTTTATTTGAGGTTATTTCATGTGTTAATTATTAAAGAAATTAGCTTATAATATGAATTAAAAGCTAAATTCCCTGAATAAATATTATCAGAAAATCATGAAATACCTTTCATAAGGACTATGATATTTGGAAGTGTTTGGAGATAATGAACAAGTCATATGAAAATAGAAAATCCCGATAATGTCCTTGGAAAATCCCGTATTGGTGCTTTTTGACCCCTTTTGCCCTTTGTTACACGTATGCCTTAGAGACTATTCCGAGGGGGTTAAAATTTTGGGTATAACACCCCATCCTCATGTCGAGCTCATTATATAACACATTACCGTTCTTCTTAGAGAACGTACACTATACTTAAGATGTGTCTGATATAATATAGATCCAAACACACTGTACATAATTACTTTACTTAGATGTGTCGGTCATAACATAGACCCGATCACACCATACACATATCCCCCTAACCTCGATCATAAGTCAAGGCATGAGAGCCATTTATGAGGCTCATGGGAGATTGAATTCCAAGAAGGAAAACAACCATACAAGGGAGAGAGTCGATTCTGATATAGATATCAACTCCCACACATACACGCGCGACTGGACACCCGGATTTCTCACCCCTCAAGTTATACATTGGTTATAAGTTCCCTTATGGAACTTATCACATCATGTCACATTATAATTAATCAAGTCCAGTCACACACATAGGTGAGGTTACACATTCACACAACACAATCCACAACTTACACATGAATAGCCGTAGTTAGAACGTTCCCGTGGTTTGGGACGTTTACAACCGAATACCGTTCTCTTATGTGATCCTAACTTGGTTAGCTAACGGGGTTAACAATTATTCGAGTTTAGACGGTACCGAGAACAACACGGCATATAAAGGAATTATTGTAAACTCATTACATGTTTTATCTTAAAAGGTCATAAACATCCATCAAACACACAATCACACAAGCCGAGTATAACTTGACAGGACACAGGTTGCAAGAAAACCATACCTTTCACCATGGGATTTCCCTAACGTGGCATCTTACGCTCCTTAGATAATCCTCGAATCACTCATAACATTTCAAGTGATCCAATTAACCTCAAGACAATTTGGTATCTAAACAATTGGTACACTCGTATATACCCCGTTGTCCCGTTAATCTTAATTTTACTCATGGGGTTTTAAGATCACCACTTTCACATGTCATTTAGCACTTGTTTACACTTTTAATGACCTTTACATGTCACCAAACAAGTCCTAACCATCATCCAATTCCTTTCCCCATCAATCCTCATACTTTTAGAGGCTTTAAAACACATTCGAGACATTTTTTGGTCTGGTCCGGGACTTTATCTGACCCAAAAGTCGCGGACCAACACTGGAATTGTGTTTCGGCATCTTTTCTCACTTGTTCTGGGTCTTGGTCCGGGACTAAGGACCCGGACCACCTCCAGATTTGATTTTCGGCTCATTTTTAAGGGTGGTCTAGGACATTATCAATGGGCTAGGTCCCAGACCCTGCTAAAAAGCTGCTAACACCATTTTTCAATTGTCATTCCCACCTCAAACCTTTCCCAATCTTTCCCTAATCTTTCCACAAGTTTCTAAACATGTTATAACACCTTAAACATGCATTAAACCTTCCTAAATCATTACCAAACTCATTGTTCAATACTTGCTCAGTTCTACAAGTTTTTCACTCTCAAATTCTACACTTTGTTTACTAGTGCACTAAACACATTCCCATGACAGCTTTTATCTCATTCTCAACCAATTTGACCATTCCAATCTTTCTTAAGAATTTGCATTTCTAATATCCAAGTTCATCCCTCATTTACTTGGTCAAACACACTAAGCTCTTTCTTAGAATTTTAAGCCACCAAAAACATCAAATGTTGCTACAGATTTTTACACCCAAGGTTCTTAGCTACTACAATTGGTCTCTCCAAACACCTAGTTCACCCTAGGTAGCATCAACTCACCAAGTCACCTAAATGTCTTAGGTTTCTACAAAAAATTCGTCATAACATTGTTACTATACTAACACATCCAAATTCATCATTTTCATCACCTAAACCAAAATATTCATAATTCAACATCCATTCACCTAAGTCAAACTCAACTAGCCAAATCCATAATGGATTCTACCAGCACACAAGATTCAAACATTTACATAAACCTCCATAAAATACTACGACTTAAATATTTTGGCACCTATGCCCTTAATTCAAAACACAATTCACCATAACACTAAAAAATAAACATCATCACAAATTTTCTCTTATAATCACCAAACTCATTTCCAACACAATTTTTTGATTCATTCATTTAAATTACCCAACCCACTATTTCTAAAACATTAAGATGGTCCTTAAGGTAGATTTCTTACCTTAAGCTCATAGGTTTCTCTTTTACTCCTCCTTTTTCTCTCCTCTTGATTTTCGGTCATGCGCATTATCCTTGCCGCCACACTAGACCAATAACCAAAAAATAGCTAATGATCACCATGAGGGTAATTAAATTCTAGGATTAACCCTAGAATGCAATGAAGGATTTATAGCACAAAAGGAGGGAATTACCTTCTCACTTCTAAATGAAGTGTCTTGGCAATTGAACAAGGAAAACTCCAGAACTTCTTGAATGCCAAAAACTTGCTGGACAAGGAGAAGAAGGAGTTAAACACGTGGGAAAATCGGCCATGAAGGAACTAGGAAGAAGAAGATGATTTTAAAGCATATTTTTACCTTAAAACAACAAGGAGTTGCCTAGCTTAAGAAATGGATACGGCCATGGATATGAACTTCTTTGTTTTTAAATTTTGAAAGGAGGGAAAGAAGCTCCAAGATGAGGTGAGCAAGAATATGTATTTATTTTTTAGTTTTGACTTTGTTTAGGGCTTGAAAATGGGAGAAGAAGACCAAGCTGGGTGGACGGTATGGAAATCGCCATGGGAGTAGAAAATGAGTAGAGAGGTTATGTAGGGGATGGAGGGAAATCGTAAAGGAGAATGAGAAATGGAGGAGAGAGAATCCAAAAAGCAAAACTTGTACTTTATTTACTTTATACATTTTCTTTTGTAAAGTAAGACAATAGAGATAAGATGGAGGGAGTATAAAATGTGGGTACATAGAGGAGGAGGCCAGATTTTTACAAAATGAGTGAGGGGCACTTTGGTCGTTTAGCAATTAACACCTCATAAGTCCCCGTTTGGCACTATTCACTAACCGGGGCTTTTTCTGGATTTTTTCCTGTTTCTTTAATTTTAATGGTTTTATGCCTTCATTAATGTTTAATTATAGTTATATGATCAACAATAACTTTCTGGGTTTCTCGAACAACGTGCTTTAAGGCTTCATTTGCGTTTTTAATTCACAACATGGATCCGTTTTCTTTGGGAATTTTTTCCACATGTTATTAGTATGTAATTAAGTCCTAGGAATCCATTTAGGACCCTAGTTGAGGTTATATACCTCCTATGATTACATAACACGCGTTTTTACATTTTATGACTTTTACGTGTTTTCCTTTTTCTTTTTGGTTTCTCTTTCTTCACCAATTTTCTTAAGGACTTAATTAGCCTTACAATATCATAATTACACAATTTATTAACACATTTACATTCAGGGTATTTCAATCTACCCCCCTAAGAGAACTTTGTCCTCATTGTTCCACAATTCCTATGCATCATTTAATTAGAATGAAGGGATTAGTTTCACAACATAAATCTCACACATCACAATTCAAATCTTACATATCAACATACACCTGATATAACTTTTAGACTCAATGGTCTGGATAATATAACAACCTTCAGACTCAAGGTCTGGATAACATAACAACCTTCAGACTCAAGGTCTGGATAACATAACAACCTTCAGACTTAAAGGTCTTGATGATGTATACCACACATATGCTCCCAACATGTCAGTGCATGTATAATAATCAAAAATACTCTTTTGTATTCTCTTCACGGGCTCGGTCCTAAGACTACAAGACAACTCAGTCTTTGAGTCCATATCGAGTAATACACACTGTGATCTCGCAGGTACCGGTCGCGACGGACACTTATGCTCTCTGGTCCCCGGACCTTTGAAGATCAAAACATTTACATACATTTTGTTGTATTCTCCTCATGTCACCGGTCCGAAGACAAAGGCTCATGCGTCCTCAGCTTGTGAGCGAGTAATAAAACAACTATGTTCTCCTCATGTCACCGGTCCGAAGACAAAAGGCTCATACGTCCTCGGCTCGTGAGCGAGACTAAATAACAGAAAGTATTTTTATGAGGCCAAGTAGAAGAAAATCCTTTATTTAAAAATGCCAATTGAAAATCCTTTTTGAACACGCAATTCAACTCCAAGTCCAATTTATGCTAACTGCATCTTTTCTTAACGTGATTATATGTGACCACTTATAGAGAGCTTCAAGAGTCATCCAAACCTGATGTGATCAGCATCAGTGTTGAACTATCCTTCCACCCCAATTTGTGTTCAGTTTCCCTTGATCGCATGCAAATAAAGTTCCACCTCCCACTTCAATTTCAACCAGCAACTAACTCGAACATTTACCTTTTTCTATCTTTTAATTCTTTCTAGTCATAATCACACCATCAATTAGTTCAATTATTTCCATTTTCTATTCTTTTATTCATTCTAGTCACAATCATAGAGCCATACATCTCCAAGGGATGGAACTCTGTCCCATTTATCCCTTTTTACATTGGGAATAACGTTTTCTCAACCGACACATGGTATCTCTTAACGTGCGTGAATTCGGTGAGTGATAGATTTTCTATCCAATTTTCTGATAATTTATTGTGTATACTGTTGTGTATCTCTGTGTTTATTCAGTTGGTCTTTTTGACTTACTGTCGGTTGAGGTCGATCTGCTACCTAATATGTAGTGCTCCCTGTATTGTTTCCAACACTTGAGGTATATAATATATACCTATATTTGGTTTTTAGTGCTACTGTAGTCACTTATTCCTAATTATGCCTCCTCATTTGGTTTTGTACAAGTATTCTTCCATTTATACGACCTTGCATTTTCTATGCATCGGTCCTTATAGCGTTTATAAGTCTCTTTCCGCCTTTGTTACGGTGGGGTTCAACTACAGTGACAGTTGGTATTTCCAATGGCTTTGTTTCTAGGTCTACGCTTAACCGACTTGCGTGATATTCACTTGTGTGTTTGCATGACTTCCGTATCCAGTACGGGTTGGTTTCTTAGCAATCGGGTATTCTCGTGCCGAGGCTTATTACTTCACTTATCATGTTAATTTACTAGGAGTATACTTCCATTCCTTATGCAATTGCAATAGGAATACACACCGTGTTTCTATGAGATCTTTGTCGCATAGTACAGGCTACTGGCTTTACTACCCAGTCTATTTACTATCATTTACCTTGCATCTCCACTAAGTCTAATTCATAACTCTACTTATTTCATATCATTTACATATAATGGTCGCTTGCTGCGCACCAAATTTTTATTCCTTACACAACATTGATTTACATGGCATCCGCTATTATGTTAGCTTCCGCTCATGTACTTACGTCATTCATACTATGACTAGCCGCTTACTTGGCTGATTACTGAATACGCAATTCTTCAAGTCTTTACGCTCCCTGAGCATTGTTCACTCTATACTTTGCATTATACACATATGGTGGTTGCTACTAAACTGACTACTCTTCCGGTTTTCCACAATTGCTATAAAAGCTTCTTTTTTTGTACTATTCTTATTCAAATTATTCTTTGGCAATAACAACATGGTCAAACTTCAACATATTTTTGAGCATTGTTCACATAATTATTGCTCCCGCAGCCTCACAATATCGAGAAGGTATCCCCGCTCTTAAAGTAGTGGTTCATTCTCCGCTCTATTCACCTGTATAACACAAACTTTTCCCTTACTGGTGCCACTTCCGGCAAAACTTCTTATGACTTTATTTAGGTTTTGTAATCATTTAAAATTACGTAACGCATTTGGTTTATGGCTTATAAGCCTCATTGCCTTGAGCTCTGCTCATTATAGGTTGCTCACACAAATTTTACTTCTCTGTACACCAACACATGGTTTGGAGGTGATTCTGGGCTCCCTAACAAGGTCGTTGCATCACGCTTCCTTTCACGGGAGGCCCCTTAGGAATGTCAGGTTGCCTCTTTAGCGACTTAGGGTTCTACTGTTAATTGGGTTCCCCCCGGTGTTTAAACCGAGTATTTGTTCAACTCTTGTGTTTCTATCATGATATTTTGTTCAACTTTTGTTGACCTGAACACCCTTCGAGGATTGATCCTGGGTGTTGCTAAGTTATGCCATTACATCTGGCTTGTACTTGTGGGTATGTTTAGTTAACTACACCGCTTTACGTTCTTGGCTGGGTCCTCTTCAGTGAAGATCGATTTCCCCTGATAGCCAAGGTGATTATTCCAGGAATTTCATCCCGTTTGTTGCACATTAATGTGTCCATATTAGGCATCTGCCTTACCATGTATAGGCTGGGTATTCGTTCCAGCTATCTTATGTTCCCTTTGCAAATCTTGAGACATATCGGATGTCTGTACATAACAATTTGTGCTCCTCACACTCCTTAACTCTTATTCCTTTTCCTGGAATGAATTCACTAATTCCTTTAGTCTCGTTAACTTAACCGAGTCCTTTTACTTCAATCATTCGATGGTTTGAATTTTTACTGCTGACCGTAGAATGGAGTCGACTACTTCCCGTGTTCCTGACTCTACTCGTGTACATATGTGGGGTACCCTACTGATACATTGCTACTTACCCGACTAACCTATAAGTAGGTCTGTCAGGCCCGCAAACTCCTATCGGAGTGTGGTCGTCCCATATTTCATTTTCATACACTCGTAGTGTCCGTCACATGCCTATGTGAAGTATTCTATTGTCAACTCCTCTTATATCGTCCTATGATAACTACTATGCTCTTAGGTATGTTCTGCCTTCCTTTTTGTATTTAGTCTGGATTTGGTCTTCTCCTTCGGGTTGATACCCTTGGGTTATTCGATTGTCGTCAGGTTGTTCAAAAGTGAACTGGGTATAACTTGCCTACTATGTGGCGCTGAGGCCGGTGTAGGTCTTCTGGTTTTGCTTTTAAAGAAATCTGAAGTTTGAGAGAAATTTGGGCTTAAAAGAAGGTTTGAAATAAATATGAATTTGAAGAAAATTTGGATTTGAAAGAGAGTTTGAAGTAAATCTGAGTTTGAAAGAAAAATTCTCATGGTATTGAAATGTCTTCTTACCTTGACCGAGTCTAGCTTCTCGCTGACTGGTATATCCTTAAATACAAAGGTTAGGTTGTTAAGCCCTTCCAAGATCTCACTCTTCAGTTCTTAGGATTCGTGATCCCATAATTACTTCATTCACCATCAGGGTACTCCAGTAAGTACTTCATAGTCATTAAAAAAAATTCTCTGTATAGCCCCGTTATTGCAGCACTTGTCATGGCAAGTGCGCCATGCTGGCTGGCTATCGGTTCAACATATATTGGTTGCGGTACTACTTTTATCCACACTGTATTCGGTAGCCTTGTTGGCTCTTCCTTTAAATCTTCAGTCCTCTTGATAATAAATCTTCTAAGCGGCTTCTCGTTTGTCTTGACATGATAGTCTTAATCAGGGTGACTCTCCATTCTCAGAGGCCCCTATTTACTTAGCTCTGTGTTCTTCCTTATTGCTCGTTCCCACGCATTTGCCGTGGTTGCCGAGACTTGACTCTTGTTCAGGCGCTACGTCATAGTCCTTTTGGATTATATTTCGTAGATATCCTCACATTTGGCTGGGTAATGTTGATCAGGTATTATAACCTTTTGGGTTGTAGGTTCAGAGTTATCCACTCCTGACTAGTTCCTTAGTCCGTTAGTATACCGTTGGTGGCATTATCTAACAATTGTGGTCCCGTAGACACGTGTCTCGGGGCTTTTTTACTACTTCACCTTTCTGCTTCTTTGGATAGATAGTGATTTCCTTCTTGTTGGCCGGGTTCCCTCGACTGTTAGGCACATCGACCCAAGTTGCCGGAAATTTCATTCTCCTGTAGATAGGATTCTTCAATTCTCCGCTATTAAGTGCGGGTAATGTTGTTTAAACGAGAACCGTCTCCAGGAGTTCTTAGAATCTACCGTATGACAGGTTTTGCTCTTACAGAAATACTTAATAACTGCCAGATCGGGTTCTCCCAAGTATGAGAGGATTTTCCATCTCTCTGACGTTCTTTCCCAAGTTATAAAACGGGTATGTGGAGGGCGGGAAGGATATTGTAGGTATCCAGTACACACTGGTAATTCCTAACTAGCGTATCTCTCATGCTATCACTCATCCCTTAAACCCAAGTCTCTAATCCCAACTCGGTACTTCCTAAGCTTGGTAATTCTAGTCATCAGAGCGATACTTCGCTCTAATACTACTTTTTGTAACACCCCAACTGTAAACTGCATACTTAACGACTAAATGCAGTGGAAAACATAACATTAACACTGGCTAAAAAGGGGCGGTGTTACACGCCGTTAGACCCACATGGCTAACAAGGCTAATACATACAGCATGTACCGGTCTGATGGGCATGATTACCGAGCACTTATACATTACAAATACCATTACGTATAGCCGAGTCAATACACTTACATTACATACTGTACCGAGTATTTTACAACCTATTGCCGATAACAAGTTCGGTCTTACTTTACTAACAAATATACTTAGCACATCATAAACTACCTATGCACCGCAACTCCCGTCCTACTCTCGATCGAAGGCTGCTTCACTGTACCTGAAAAGTAATGGGTGGCCCCAAAGGTGCTCAGCACCTTTGCTGGTATGGTAGTCGTGTAACCCGCTACTACCGGGCCACACATAACTAATTGTCGTCTGAGCATGCGGTTGCTATTATTTAAATCATGCATGAACATTATAAAACACATATCATGCTTACACACAACTCATACACACACATCGAGATACAATCCGCAAAGTTAACATATCGACATTTATTAAGTTACATTTCTGCATTCTTTGGCCCTTGAGAGTTTCTCCTTTAATTAAACCCCAATTTTATTAGTCAACACTTACTTGTTAATTGGGCTACACATAATGGTCTCATATGGTAACATTAGGTAGATTTCGGTGATCAACGTACACAAACATAACAACTCACATCAGATAATAACTTATACACAACATAACTCGGGAACGAGTCACGTGAGGACTCGGCCCGAAAAAAGAGTTAGCAAATTTTATAGAGCCTAGAGAATACCCCCATCCTCATGTTGTGCTCATTACATAACACATTACCGTTCTTCTTAGAGAACGTACACTTTACTTAAGATGTGTCAGATATAATATAGATCCAAACACACCGTACACAATTACTTTACTTAGATGTGTTAGTCATAACATAGACCTGATCGCACCATACACATATCCTCCTAACCCCGATGATAAGTCAAGGCACGAGAGCCATTTATGAGGCTCGTCGGAGATTGAATTCCAAGAAGGAAAACAACCATACAAGGGAGAGAGTCAAATCTGATATAGATATCAACTCTCATACATACACGCGCGATCGGACACCCGGATTTCTCACCCCTCAAAATATACATTGGTTAGAAGTTCCCTTATGGAACTTATTACATCATGTCACATTATAATTAATCAAGTCCAGCCATAAACATAGGGGAGGTAACACATTCACTCAACACAATCCACAACTTACACATGAATAGCCGAAGTTAGAACGTTCCCATGGTTTGGGACGTTTACAACCGAGTACCATTCTCTTACGTGATCCTAACTTGGTTAGCTAACGGGGTTAACACTTACTCGAGTTTAGACGGTATTGGGAACAACTCGGCACATAAAGGAATTACTATAAACTGATTACATGCTTTATCTTAAAAGGTCAAAAACATCCATAAAACAAACAAACACACAAGCCGAGTGTAACTCGACAGGACACAGGTTGCAAGAAAACCATACCTTTCACCATGGGATTTCCCTAACGTGGCATCTTATGCTCCTCAGATAATCCTCGAATCACTGATAACATTTCAAGTGATCCCATTAACCTCAAGACAATTTGGTATCTAAACGATTGGTACACCCGTATATACCCCGTTGTCCTGTTAATCTTAATTTTACTCATGAGGGTTTTAATTTCACCACTTTTACATTTCAATTATCACTTGTTTACACTTTTAATGACCTTATATGTCACCAAAAAAGTCCTAAACTTCATCTAATACCATTTCCCATCAATCCCCACACTTTTAGAGGCTTTATAACAGAGTCAGGACATTTTTTGGCCTGGTTCGGGACTTGGTCCGGCCCTAAAGTCCCGGACCAACACTAGAATTGAGTTTCAACATGTTTTCTCACTTGGTTTGGGTATTGGTCTTGGACTAAGGACCCGGACCACCTCCAGAATTGATTTTCGGCTCATTTTTAAGGGTGGTCCGGGACCTTATCCAAGGGCTAGGTCCCAGACCCTGCTAAAAAGCTACTAAAACACCATTTTTCAACTGCCATTCCCACCTCAAACCTTACCCAATCTTTCCCTAATATTTCCACAAGTTTCTAAACATTTTATAACACCTTAAACATGCATTAAAACTTCGTAAATCATTACCAAACTCATTGTTCAAGTCTTGCTCAATTCTACATGTTTTTCACTCTCAAATTCTACGCTTTGTTTACTAGTGCACTAACAACATTCCCATGATAGCTTTTATCTCATTCTCAACCAATTTGACCATTCCAATCTTTCTTAAGCATTTGCATTTCAAATATCCAAGTTCATCCCTCATTTACAGGGTCAAACACACTAAGCTCTTTCCTATAATTTTAAGCCACCAAAAACATCAACTTTTGCTATAGATTTTTACACCCCTCTATTTACTTCTCCACCTAACACCCTGAGGTGATTAGCTACTTCAATTGGTCTCTCCAAACACCTAGTTCATCCTAGGTAGCATCAACTTAACAGGTCACCTAAATCTCTTAGGTTTCTACTGAAAATTCACCATAACTTCGTTACTATACTAACACATCCAAATTCATCATCTTTAACTCCTAAACCAAAATATTCATAATTCAACATCCATTCACCTAAATTAAACTCAACAAGCCAAATCCATAATGGATTCTACCAGCACACAATGTTCAACACATTTACATAAACCTCCACAAAACACTTCAACTTTAATATTTTGGCACCTAGGCCCTTAATTCAAAACATAATTCACCATAGGACTAAACACTAAACATCATCACAAATTTTCTCTTATAATCACCAAACATATTTCCAACACAATTTTTTGATTCATTCTTTTAAATTACCTAACCCATAATTTATAAATCATTAAGATGGTCCTTAAGGTAGATTTCTTACCTTAAGCTCATAGGTTTCTCTTTTACTCCTTCTTCTCTCCTCTTGATTTTCGGTCATGGGCATTATCCTTTCCACCACACTAGACCAATAACCACCAATATCGAATGAGCACCAAGAGGGTACTTAAATTCTAGGATTAACGCTAGAATGCCAGGAAGGGTTTAAAGCAGAAAAGGAGGGAATTACCTTCTCACTTCTAAATGAAGTGTCTTGGAAATTGAACAATGAAAGCTCCAGCACTTCTTGAATGCCAAAAACTGGCTGGCCAAGGAAAATAAGGAGTTCAACAAATGGGTAAATCGGTCATGAAGGAACTAGGAACAAGAAGATGATTTTTAAAGCTTATTTTTACCTTGAGACAAGGAGTTGTCTAGCTCAAGAAATGGTGTTCTTCTTTTCAATTTGAGCTACAGCCATGGAGATGAAATTCATTGTTTTCAAATTCTGAAAGGAGGGAAAGAAGCTCCAAGATGAGGTGAGCAAGAATATGTATTTATTTCTCAATTTTGACTTTGTTTGGGGCTTGAAAATGGGAGAAGAAGACCAAGCTGGGTAGAGGGTATGGAAATCGCCATGGGAGTAGAAAATGAGCAGAGAGGTTCTGTAGAAGGAGCGAAGTTGTAAGGGAGAAGGGGGAATGGAGGAGAGGGAATCCAAAAAACAAAACTTGTTACTTTATTTACTTTATACTTTTTCTTTTGTAATGTAAGACAATAGAGATAAGAAGGAGGGAGTATAAAACGTGGGTAAATAGAGGAGGAGGCCATATTTTTACAAAATGAGGGAGGGGCACTTTGGTCTTTTAGCAATTAACACCCCATAAGTCCCTGTTTGACACTATTTACTAACCGGGGCGTTTTCCTAATTTTTTTATGTTTCTTTAATTTTAATAGTTCTTAGGCCTTCATTAATGTTTAAATATAGTTATATGATCAACTATAATTTTTTACAAGTCCATTTGACCACTTGAAGTCACATTTTCCGGGTTTCTCGAAAAATGTGCTTTAAGGTTTCGTTTGCGTTTTAATTCACAATATGGATCCGTTTTCTTCAGGAATTTTTCCCTTATGTTCTTAGTATGTGAATAAGTCCAATAAATCCATTTAGGACCCTAGTTGAGCTTATATACCTCCTATGATTACATATCGCGTGTTTTTACGTTTTATGACTTTTACGTGTTTTCCTTTTTCTTTTTGGTTTTTCTTTCTTCACAATTTTCTTAAGGACTTAATTAGCATTAGAATATCATAATTACATAATTTATTAACACATTTATGTTTGGGGTATTTCAATTAAAGCTTAGATTAGTAGCTTACTAACAACATTACGAGGTCAATAATAACATATATTAATAAACTATACTATTATACATATATATACAGATGATAACCTAATTGTATTTATATTATCAAATATGATAACCTAAAGATGTATTATATCGGTTACAATGATCAAATCCTAAATTGTAGAATAATACTACAAGTTATGTAATGTGACAAACTAATGAATTAAACTAATCCCGAACATGATTCAAAAACCCTAGCAACTTAATTAACTAATTAATGTGGGTTAACTATCGGGATTTAGCGTTTATTCAGAATATTGGATTTAGTTAAGATCTTAGCAATTAACACGTAGGGTTACATATCTATTCCAGATCCTAGAGCTACAAGGATTTCCAGGCGAGCGTGAGACTTCACGCTAGCGTATATTACGGTGCACCGTATGTTAATTATGTGGTCTGAATATCATGAGGGTTTCCATTGGTCCAGACATTATTTGTTTAAATTGTTGAGCGATATGTGTGATATACATGAGTTGTATGAATTCATTGCTCGATTGTCAAGCGTTTATAATTATGCGTGAACGTCTTTCGGACTAAGTGATACTAACTATCACTCGACCTGGACACGAGCAAATTATGAGATGTCGTTACTTACTAAAGTACAACGAATGTTATATTCCTAATTAACCTAAGTAAAATACTTAGGAACGAGACTCGGGAATACCGATCTCTAGAGCAGTGTTCTCGAACATGAATATGACACCGATCACTTATAGGTATTGTGTAAGACATATAATGAAACTGTATTAAAATGAATTCTTCGTCACCTAAGAATAGATCTTATGTAACTGATTAAACTACTTAATCACATGATGAAGGATTGGTATATGATGAAATGCAAACCCAGTTTAGTTTCTGACTAACTTGTTAGGATCACTAGAGTATGAAACCTAGATCGGGTATACTCTTGTTAAAATCCAACGAGCCAGATTGATTGTTGGTCAGAGTGTACTGCTATTGGTACATGGCTAGGGCCTTTTAATATTGCCTTTATTAGGTAAGAGGAAGTCCCGAGATCCATGGATCTTTGGCCGGAGGGCACTATTGTTGGTGCACACAGGATGGATGTCCATTAAAAGTTAATATACGGGTGGTCCTAAAATGACACCCAACATAAGATAAGTGTAATTGGAAAAAAGATAGGCCTACGAGTATCACATATACCGTAGTGCGACATTTCAATATTCTTGGTACATATGGATAACGGACAATGGGGCCTTGAAGGCCGCACACTGAGATTTGCTAATATGAAAGCTAATTTTGATTCTTTAGTGCGACTATTTGTTGTTCAAGTGGCTGGTTATTGTGGATTGTTGTGATTATTATTGGATGGAATGTTGAGTGTTTATTTACAGCATTTACAGTTTTATTATATACTTGTAAATAGGAATAGCATAAAAATGAACCTCATGTTAAGATGACCAAATGACTTAAGGCATCTAAAGGGTTCTAGGATCATGCTTTAGCATATTCAGCGTATTACAGGTGCTCCATCGATAATGAAGGCGGAGTGCGGGACGCTGGGTGGCTTTCGTTTATTTTTATTGTCGCAAATTTGGCATTATAATAGGATATACATTAAGGTTGTATAATTTGGTAGTTACTTAGATTGCTCACTTGTAAGGTTTTGACTATGGAAAAAAGGTTTTGTATGTATAGTTTTCATTCTTTGTCTTCACAGTGGTTAGTTGTGTTGTAGATTTGGACGCTTCATTACTAACATGGGTAACGGCGGTAGCACCCGAATTAGTGTATGATTGTAATATTCCGCTGTATTATTGTATTAAGGTTGGTAATGTTATACCGAGTTTGTAATTATGATAAGTTTACGAGTAGGGGTGTTACAGTAAACAAACCAAAAAACATAAATAACACATGCATTGTAAAATTGATTGAAGATGTAGATTAAGATCATCTATATCAATTATTATTAAATTGTAAAATTGAATAATATGAAGAATAGATATTGTAGCTTTCCATCGCTTTACAAGTAGCAAGGTTCAGATAAGAATGTGCTCACAGTGATGATTTGCTACTACTATGATAGTTGTTCTCGGTTATGGGTTTATATCTTGTTTTTAACTAATTTATTAGAAGTAGCAATTTGCTAACATGTAGGAAAGTTCAGATAGTGACGTGCTAGTAGTGATAATTTGTTGCTGTTTATCAATAGTTTTTTTTTTTTTGCTACAACATATATAGTAGCAAATGTTTGCTACGGTCATTTCAGTAGCTATGCGCCTCTACTAGTAACGAGGTCGAACCAAAATACCTACCATGATTAAAAATGGTAGTGAGTTCTTATTTAGGACTATATATGGGGTAGCCAGCCTATCAGTACATATCAATAGTTAATTCTGAAAAGCATTAACCCGTTCTATTTAGCTACCTATTAGTTATTTAGCTCATACTTTAAACATTATTTAAAACTTGATTTCCTTGAAGGGATTACTACTAGGTCATTCCTTTAGTGTCCTATATATACAACTTCATAATTCTTAACATGTCGACATTAACGAGTAATAGCTAGATTAAGAAATGGTACATCATTCCTACAAATATATAATTTTCTCAATTAGAATGAAAAATATACATATTCTAATTCCGTGTCAGATCACTTAGATATTAATATTAGTTGATGATATTGCACCATATCTCTAGCTAGGATAATAATCATGAAAACAATAGCTATTAGTAAATCATTAAGTATGTACCGGTGTCTCTTTTTATCATTTAATTTAATAAGGTTTAGTTGGCATCACCATTAATTAATTTTTCTTTGACATGGAATAACTGATATGTAAAATGCCACTCCATTATGTTTGATATATATTGTACTTATAACTGAGATATAGCATCCATTATGAGTATACAATGTGGTCATTTCAATGAGATTATATTATATGTTACCTACGAGTTGAACCAGAGATATACGGTTAACGATTTGGATGATCATCATCAATTCCCGGCCTATAATATAAATACCCACAGCCTTCTACTCTTTTGATTGCAATTGTCTCCAGTACACATATAACAAAGTTATAGATTGTGCCGTGCTGCTGATAAAGTGGTTAATCGGTAATTTCTCCTACAAATTAAGATATGGCTAAGGTCGACAAGTACCTGATTGGGATCGCATTCCTTGTCCTAATTCTCACTAATTCAGGCAAACTCCCTCTTCTATATGTTCATCAGATATATATTTTGCTAATATATACATGTGTGTTTGCAGGTTGGAACTATATATAATTAATATTGCTACTGTTCTATCTTCACTCATGTTTTCTTTGATTGTTTATTCAGCAAACGCCCAAGTTTGTCACCCACATGACCCAGAGGCTCCAATTGTTTGTATTGATGATGCTTTCTGCGACCCAATTTGTAAAACCATTTTCAATGATGAATATATTGGGAAATGCGAGATCGACGATGGCAACGACCTCCCCAAGCATTGCCACTGCTACCACTGTGAAGATCATTAATATAAACTAAAACCATGACTAAATATCATTGCCCACATGATTTGAATCAGGAAGACTATACTCGAATACAAGTGTGTGAGAGAGAGTTGTCCTTCTTTAATGTGCTTTCTATGTATTGTGATGTGTAGAGTGAGTTTTTACCTTATGTTTTGAGGGTTTGCTATCATGAAACATCGATGGTGTTGCATTTGTGTCAATATGACATAAATACTCATATAATCTATATATATATATATATTTGTTGTTCTCGATCGGGTACATAGTCTTTTTCATATATAAAACCATGGAATATCATCCAGTGAAGAAAGACTACCGCATCTCAACCTTCTTTTTTCGTAAGATTTTCATTTTTTGGTAGTTGATTGTTTGTTATATTGTCGTGTAATTTGAAAGAATGATCTCTATACTTTACTCCTTTTCATTTATGGCCCAGGGTTAGGGAAATCCAGCCAACTAGGTAAACTTTTTGGTAGTGGACTGCTACTAACATATCAGTAGCTAAACTGAGAAATCCTATGCAATAAATCAATAATAATAATCAATTCTTAATCTATATTTGTCTAATTTTAAAATACATTTTGATTCTTGTATTAAAAGCAATATTCTACATACAATTAGAGAAGAGAGTAGGCTATCTATATATTGATAAATAATTTTATATATTATTGTAGTTCTATTGTAATTTTAAATATTTTACATAATAAATAGTTAATATTGTATCGGCTGACCTTGGGAAAACTTCCCCAGAGGTTCCCTTGAAATGTTCCCTTATTCTTCTCTTTTTCAGAGGTGCATACCTGTTTCCAAAATTTAGGCACAAAAATGCAATTCCGAGGAATGCTCAAAAAGCACATTAACTCCAAAGAGTTCAATAGTCTATGTAGTATATAATAAAGTTTCTAGTGTCCCTGAGAGCTGTCATTCTTTAATGTCTTTGGTTAGACAATTTTAAGCTTAGATCAAACCAGAGGCTCTCAAAGAAAGAGAGCACAAGCATCTCCCCTTTTAATGTCACCTCCCATGTAGTGCTTTAGCCTTGACCCACTGACCATGAACGTTCCCACTTTTATGTTCTTCAACACCACAACACCAAACGGGGTTACCTTTGGGATACTGAAGGGCCCGGCCCAATGAGATTCAAGCTTACTGGGGAATAATCTCAGCCGAGAGTTGTAGAGCAGTAACCGGTTTCCTTCATAGAACTCCCTCTTCAGGATCATTTGTCATACCACCTCTTAGCTTTATCCTTGTAGATCCGGTTGTACTCATAAGCTTCCTCCCGAAAATCTTCCAACTGGAATTTTTGCTTATCTGCCACATTTTTGAGATCAAAGTTGAGGGCTTTCATTGTCTAGTAAGATTTGTGCGCTAGCTCAACTCGAAGGTGACAAGCTTTCCCGTCGACAATTCGGAAAGGGACATGCCAATAGGGGTCTTGTAGGCTGTCCTATAACCCCAAAGTGCATCATCAAGCTTTAGAGACCAATCCATCCTAGAAGAATTCCCTTTTTTGTGAAGGATCCACTTTAGCTCTTGGTTGGTGACTTCGGCTTAATCATTAATTTGGGGATGGTAAGGTAAAGAAACCTTATGTCTCACTCCATATTTCGCATCAACCCTTTAACTTGCTTATTGCAGAAGTGAGAACCTTCATCACTAAGAATTGCTCTAAGCACTTTAAACCTGGTGAAGATTTTTTTCTTAAAAACTTGGGCACTATCTTAGCATAATTAGTGAGGAGAGGGCGCAATGGCTTCCACCCACTTGGTCACATAGATGAATGCTACCTGAGTGAAGAGTTTTGAGCTTGAAGAGGGGAAAGGGCTCATGAGGTCAGTTCCCCACAGATTAAAGGGTTCAACTTCGATCATGACATTGAGAGGTATCTCATGCTTCTGGGAGATATTTCATAGCATTTGGTAGATATCAAAGGAGGCAACACAAGTGTGGCAATCTTTGTGTGATGGCTTTCAGAAAAACCTGGCTTGTAGAACCTTAGTTGTTGACCTTGCCGACTCATGATGCCCTCCGACCTCTAGAGAGTGGCAATGACTGAGGATAATCTGCACTTAGCAAATTTGAACACACCTCCTTATCATTGAATCTGCACAAATCTTAAGAGGAAGGGGTCATCCCAGAAGTAATGCTTGATGTCAGCAAAAAAAATTCTTCATCTATCTAGGTCATTTCATGAGGCACTACTCCTTTTTCTAGATATTTTCTATGTCAACATGCCATGGATCACCATCCTCCCTAATTACAAAGATATTTTAATCCGGGAAGAACCTAGTGATCGGTGCGCCGTCATCTAGCACTTCCATGCGCGAGAGGTGGTCAGCTACCACATTCTACACACCTAGTTTATCTCTAACTTTACTTTCAAACTCCTGCGGAAAAAGGATCCATCTCAGCAGTCGTGGTTTAGCGGCCTCCTTAGTGAACAAAGATTTAAGAGCAGAGAGATTTGCGTGTGTTATACCCAAAATTTTAACCCCCCGGAAGAGAGTCTCTACTAATAGGCTAGTTTGGTCAAGTAGCAAGGGTTCCAAGTTCGATCGGCGCATTTCAAAGTACTAGGGACAGCTTAGTCATCTTCAGAGGCATTTTCATAATTTTTCAAGGCTCCTAAGCCCCCTATGAGCTTTCTCTCTCCTCCAAAGAAGGGTCAAATCAACTGTAACACCCCAACTACTAACAACACACTTAATAACGTATCGCAGCGGAAATCTCAACTCACAACATCACTTAACTCTTTGGTGTTACACGCCGTTAGCCACCCTCGTGGCTAACAAGGCTAACATACATACATCGTACCGGTCTGATGACTAAACTCCCGAGCAACTACATATTAATCCCGTTCCATGTCCAACATTCTTTATACACTTACATTACAACTGTACCGAGTATTTACTAACTCACGCCGACACAATTTCGGTCTTACTACACCTACAATACCCCCACATTTCACATGACTACCACATACGAACAACTACCCCGTCCTACTCTCGAACGGCTTTAGTTCCTTGTACCTGAAACAGGAAAAGAAGAAAAGGGTGGCCCCCAAGGGGCTCAGCACCCTTGCTGGTATGGTAATCCCGCAACCCGCATGCTACCGGGCCACGCACAACTAATTGTCGTCTTAGCATGCGATTGATTTTATTTAAAACATGCACACATTACGCACATACATCATGCTTAAAAGCACACATCCGTTAACAGAACACAAACACAAGGTTAGCACACACAATGTAACAACACATTTCACTTAATAACATACACAAACTTAATTCCATTCTTCTTAGAGAACATAAACTTTACTTAGGGAGTGCCGGGGTAATATAAGCCCGAGCACAACATACATACATTTTCTTTACTTAGGTATGGCGGCCTCATCTAGGACCGATCACACCTTGCACAATTTCCCCCTAGCTCCAATAATGATGAGGTAGGTAAGCCTTGGTTAAGCTTGTGGGTGGTTGTAATTCAAGGAAGAAAAACAACCGTAACATAATAAAGAGGGAGTCGAAGCGAACTTAGGCCTCAACACCCTACCAACATTAAACATGATTTCCCCTTACCCGATTGGAAGTTGGGTAGGTAAGCTTTGGCTAAGCTAATGGGAGGTCGAAATCCAATGAAGGAAACCACCCTAACATAACAGGATGGGAGTTAATTCACATATATATACATCAACTCCCAAACAATACGCGCGACCGGAACGACCGGATTCCTCACCATACATAACATATACATATTAGTTAAAGGTTCCTTTATGGAACTTGTCACATACATACATCACATAGTGTTACTAACTCGGTTAGACACATAGGGGAAATCATATCCTATTTCAACAACACAGATAACTGTATCCAACAGCAACAACATATTAAACAAGTCACATACATCACACTTTAATCACAACATACACTAACGCACGGATAGCCGTAGTTAGAACGTTCCCGTGGGTTGGGACGTTTATTCCGAATACCGATCTCTTATGTGAACCTAAGGTCGGTTAACTATTATTTAACACATAATTAAGGTTAAGCGGTATCGGAATTAATTACGCCACAATAATGAATTACTATAAACTCATTCATTTCATCTTCTTGCAAGGTGGCAAACACACAGAAAAACACATTGGCATACAAGCCGGTGTAATCCGGTAGGACACAGGTTGCAAGAAAACCATACCTGTCACCGAAGGTGCACTCAAGTGTGCCATCACATGTTCCTTGAAAATCTTTGAACAACTGATAACATTATAACTATCTTCATTAATATCGGGGTAATATAATTATTTAACGTCTAATGCGCCCATGATTAACCCCGTTCGGTAGTTTTATAACTTTACATTTTTAACTTGTTTTACTTTCACATTTTTTTTATTACAATTCTTCACCACTCAATTGTCATTATAACTCACTTAACATATTCTTCATAACCTGATAACATCATCACTTATCAATCCCCATCATTGGTTATCATTTCCTAACCTTAAACGAGATTTTTGGTCAAAATTACACTGTGTCCGAACTTGTGTCCGGACATACAAGGTCGGACACAAGTCGAAGCAATTTCTGGGGAAAATTTCAAAGCGTCCGAACTTGTGTCCGGACATCTAAGGTCGGACACAAGTCGAACAAAAATCTGGAAAAATTTTTCGACACGTCCGAACTTGTGTCCGGACGTCTAAGGTCGGACACAAGTCGAAACGAAAAAGCCTGGGAAAATTTTCGAGTGTCCGAACTTCCAAGTTCGGACGGAAGTTCGGACACCACTGAACTTAGAAAAAATTTTAAACGCGACGGGGCATGTCCGAACTTCCAAGTCCAGACGAAAGTTCGGACGTGCCCAGAATTTCAGTAAACAGAGGCAATTTCTATCTATGTTTACACTTCCAAAAATCCATACTCACTCCTTGAAATCCCAAGTCATCTAGCACCATTATGCTATAATTTTTGCACTCAATCAACTCCATTATTCATCCACCACTACAAAGCCAAAACTTCACTCATTTCAACACTAAACAACCCAATTAAACACCTTAGTTCTCTCCTCCATCATATCATCATCAAATACTCATTTCCCATTGAAATTTTGACATAACTTCCCCATAACCTGGTTGCTGACCCCCTCGGGGGATCCATATTTCTTATACTGCAGGATGAGGATCGAAGAAGCGGAGTGGCTCTAGATCCTAGGATGTGGTTTACTTTTGAGTACTTTTGGATGTTGGCCCGGGATGCGCCTGTGCTCCCGTGGCGTGATATATATTTGGTTGTGACAGTTAACAGTGATGTAATTCAGTGAAGGATGTAGGTAATACTCGGTATTGTATATGATGTATTTATGGTTTAGTTTAATGCTCAGGAGTCTGATCATCAGACCGGTACACTTGTATTTATTCTGCCTTGTCAACCACGTGGGTGGTTGACGGCGTTGTAGCACCGAAGCGTTAGTTACTGTTTAGTTATTTTTTTCCGCTGCGATTTCATTTAGTGTTATGTGCGTAGTAGGGGTGTTACAAAAAGTGGTATCAGAGCGAAGTATCGCTCTGATGACTAGAATACCGAGCTTAGGGATATACCGAGTTAGGAAACCTAACTACAGTTACCTAAGTGATCAGTTATGGAAAGGTTAACCACTAACCAAGTGTGGAGATACCTTGTTGTCGGGAAACGTTTCAACCGTTGGACCGATAAGTGTGCAAGCATATTGCTAATGAATATTCATGTGAATACAGATGGCAGGTAGACCACGAGGTAGAGGCCGCGGAAGCGGTACTGGTGATACGGGTGACCAGGGCGAGAACACTACGGCTCAGGTTATGGCTGAGGCTGTAGCAGCCGCTGTAGCCCAAATGGTACCCCAGCTTGTAGCTGCGATTCAGCAGGGGCAGATGCCCGGAGTTCAACCACCACCGCCACCGCCACGAGAGACCAACTGGGTCAAGGCATTGGCAGACTTGAGACCCCCTTCATTTCATGGGGAGACCGACCCACGTAAGCTGGAGGCGTACATCTCCGAGTTGGAGACCGCCTACGAGACCTTGGCTGTACCTGCAGAGGCTAAGGTCCGTCTTGCCGCTTACTACCTGAAGGGTTCGGCACAGAACTGGTGGAAGCTTGTGAGAGAGGACCGGATGACGGATCCTCAGTTTGGATGGAGGGAGTATACGGCTCTACTGCGAGCCAAATACTACCCAGTGCATGTTCAAGAGGCCAAGCGCCTGGAGCTGGATAGTCTGAGGCAGGGGGACAAGGTGTCGGTTGATGAGTATTACACTGCATTCACCGGCCTTATCCACCTGTTACCGGACCTGGGATACTCGAACCGGGTGCTGGTAAACCGTTTCTACAACGGTCTCAGCCACCGTCTTCGCTATGGGATGGGGCCAGCTGAGTATACTACCTTGCAGGTAATTTAAATAAAGAGTGATGTGAATATGTGTAGTCTACAAGTGAGTATTAATGTGAGTTTGTGAGTATGTATTGCGGGGCATGACTGACATCCTAAATTCAGGAGTGCTATCATGCCGCTGCTAAGGTGGAGATCACCGTCCGTCTGAGGGACGAGGAGAATGCGCACAAGCGCAAGGCCACGAGCGAGGGCCAGAGTCCGCAGGGGTACGGGGAGGAAAGAAGAAGAAGAAACCTTATCCCCAGCCCCAGAAGAGTCAGCACCAGGGTGACAAGGGCCAAGCCCAAACCACCACAGCTGAGGAGCCACTGAAGCTCACATATGCTTATGCGGCGAAACCCCTACGCTCTTACCCACCTAAGGGTAATTATTTAATCTTGTGTGATAAGTTGAAGTACATGTTGATAAGTTGTGAAACAAGTATTGATGGTGTATTGTGATAGCAGCTAGCACGGGCTCTGGACCAGAGCGCCACTATTACTGTAAGTGGTGCAATGGAGACCACCCCGACAAGGACTGCAAGGGAAATGAGGTGCAGTGTCGTTACTGCGAGAAGTGGGGTCACCGTGACCACGAGTGTTACCGGAACCCCAACAGCAGAGTCAACAAGCCCAGGGGGCAGTGGAAGGGTAAGGCCACAGCAGCTATTGATGGCCCGAAGACGGCTAATCAGCCACCCACAGATCAGAGACACACTGATTCCCAGAAGGGGAAGGGGACGGGACCTAGCAAGGCCGCCCTGAATGTGGTGGACCGGTCTGAGGCGCCAGGGCCCTCTTCTAGACCAGGTACCGCCTAAACTGTTGAATGAAATAAGTAATTGCATGCCGCATTTCATGCATGTGTGTATTAGTGAGTCCAAGTGTATTATCATGTGAGTAAAGAGTTGAAGTATAGTGTGAAAGTCACCTAATTAGAAAAATTCTAAACTTAAAGGAACCTTCAATATATGTTATCCAATCCCACCCACCAAACCCTGAGAAACCACCATCAACATCACCGACTTTCCAATGGAGCAATGTCAGGTTATCCAGCCAGGTATGATACTCTTAAATGGATACCTGACACCGGAAGCACAAATCCATGTCATCAGACGATGCGACGAACTTGGAGCTAAACCAGGAGGTTTCTACACACCCGAATACCCGAACGGATCAAGAATGCAATTGAAGATGATGTGCATGGGTAAGGACTGGAACCCTTACACCAAGTCATATCAAGAAGTGCGAGCTGAAGATGGAGCAACAGTACCAAGTATACCTGAGGAGTTCCATGCGGTCGTTAATCACGCCGTGGGAATTGCTCAACAAGTTGAAACGGATTCAATTCCGGATGTGAAAGCAGATTTGTGTATTGTGAACTTCTACCAGAAAGGTGGACGATTAGGTTTACACCAAGATAAGGACGAGTCACCCGAGTCTCTAAGTAAGGGAGTACCCGTGGTGTCTTGGTCCATTGGTGATACCACAGTGTTTGTGTATGGCGAGCAGAAGCGTGCTGATCTCGCAAGGAAGTTAATACTAAAGTCAGGAGATGTATTAATCATGGGTGGGCAGGCAAGGATGCTATATCATGGAATCAGGATCAAACTGAATACCGCACCGTCGGCAGTGATCAAGCCACACACATGAACCTGGACGTTTGAATTTGACCTTCAGACAGTTTTTAAAGCCTTGTATAATTATGTAATGTGAAAGCAGTATATGTTAAGGAAGTTATGTATGGTGTAATTTGTCAACCTGTGTAAACCAACAATGTTGTAAAGAGAATGTGTTAATGAATAAAGTGGGATATTGAAGTATACTATAACCGTGTGTTACCCCAGTACTTATTAGTTTGCCAATGAATTAGGCTGTGCACTCGGAACGGGAGGTACAGAGTGTCTGCAATGAGGCAGAAGCCGGCAAGAGCGGCACAATCCTCACCGGTACCTTTCCAGTCAATGGCGTGGATGCATCGATCTTGTTCGACTCTGGAGCCTCACACACATTTATTTCGCTATCTTTTGCGAAGAGGCTGGGGTTAGATGGTGATGAGATGCCAGACTTCTTGGTCACTCTCCCATCGAAAGAGCGGATCAGGTGTACCCGCTACCACCGAGATGCTGTTGTACGAATCAGAGGTGAAGAGTTTCCGATCGACTTGATAGAGTTCGACGGACTTGGATTCGATGTGATTGTCGGGATGAACTGGTTGGAGCGGTACAAGGGCAGAATCCTATGTGCCGAGCATCGACTGCTTCTTCGGAGTCCATCTGGGGTTACCATATCATACCGCCAGAGGCCCAGGGAGCCTTCGACACAGATCATCACCGCCATGGCCATGTATTGTGAGTTACGACGAGGGAGTGATGTATACCTCTGCTATGTCCAGGACATAGAGAGAGACCCAGAGTTTAGTTCTGATGTGCCGGTAGTGTCGGAGTTTCCTGATGTATTTCCTAAGGAACTGTCGGGCATGCCGCCAGCACGAGAGGTTGAGTTTGAGATTGACTTAGTTCCGGGCACTGGACCCATTGCGAAAGCACCTTATGTATGACTCCAGCAGAGATGACAGAGCTCAAGGAGCAGCTGAGAGACCTACTTGACAAGGGCTTTATCCGCCCTAGTGTTTCACCATGGGGAGCGCCGGTCCTCTTCGTGAAGAAGAAGGACGGTAGCCTCTGCCTGTGTATTGATTATCGGGAGCTGAATGCTGTTACGGTGAAGAACCGTTACCCTTTACCACACATCGACGATCTATTTGATCAGCTTAGGGGAGCATCAGTATTCTCCAAGATAGACCTACGTTCCGGATACCATCAGATTGCCATCCGTGACAGTGATATCGAATAGACAGCATTCAGGACTAGGTATGGGCACTATGAGTTCACAGTTATGCCGTTTGGCTTGTCAAATGCACCAGCAAAGTTCATGGACTTAATGAACCGTTTGTTCCAAGATCAGTTGGACAAATCAGTGGTAGTCTTCATCGATGATATTCTTGTGTATTCGAAATCAAAAGGTGAGCACGAAAGCCACCTGAGAAATGTGTTACAAACATTGAGGAGGAATCAGTTGTATGCAAAGTTTTCGAAATGTGAATTTTGGTTGAACCAAGTATCCTTTCTTGGTCATGTGATTTCTGAGGCCGGGATCGCTGTTGATCCGGCAAAGATAGATGCAGTGCGCACCTGGCCTAGGCCGAAGACAGTTACCGATATCAGGAGCTTCCTCGGTCTGGCAGGTTACTATAGGAGGTTTGTGAAGAACTTCTAGTGTCTCGAAGCCGATGACTTCCTCAATGAAGAAGGATGCACCATTCGAGTGGACAGTCGACTGTGAGAGTTCTTTCACGAGTCTCAAGGATGCTCTGACATCTGCACCAGTCCTGACTATACCAGACGGTCCAAATGGTTTTGAGGTCTACTGCGACGCATCAGGTAGAGGTATGGGTTGTGTATTGATGCAACACGGAAAGGTCGTAGCATACGCCTCCCGACAGCTGAAGAAGCATGAGGAGAACTACCATACCCACGACTTAGAATTGGGTACCATTGTCTTCGCATTGAAGATATGGCGACATTATTTGTATGGGGTAAGTGTGACGATCTATTCTGACCACAAAAGCTTAAAGTACTTGTTCACTCAGAAGGAGTTGAACATGAGGCAAAGAAGGTGGGTTGAATTTCTGAATGACTACGATATTAATCTGCAATATAAAGAGGGTAAGGCAAATGTGGTAGCTGACGCATTGAGTCGCCGAGCACACTCTCTCCATTTGCTAGTCTCTCATACTGGCTTGGTTGAAGAGGTGCGGAGTGCTCAGATGACGGATCAGTATATGCTGGAGATCCGGCAGAAGCTTATTGATGGCACATTCGAGGGTCAGAAGTACGACTTCAGACTCAACGATGATGACCTGATTAGGCTGAATGGCCGATTGTGTATACCTAGGAGTAGCGCTAAGTTGAAGGAGCGCATATTGAGTGAATCCCATTGTTCTATTACTTCGATTCACCCCGGAGCTTCAAAGATGTATAAGGGCATGAAAAGATATTTTTGGGGACTGGAATGAAAAAAGATGTAAGTGATTATGTGTTGAGGTGTCTCACTTGCCAGAAGGTCAAGTTTGAGCAACGGCCTGGTGGTATGGTACAGCCAATGCCAGTGCCTGAGTGGAAGTTCCATGATATTTCCATGGACTTCGTAGTAGGGCTTCCGCCTACAAGGGGAGGTCTGAATATGATATGGGTTGTAGTTGACCGACTGACCAAGGTGGCCCGATTCATTCCGATGAAGGACACCTGGAAAGTGGCAAGACTGGCAGGACTCTTTGATAAAGAAATTGTAAGACACCATGGTGTACCGAAAACGATTGTATCTGACAGAGATACCAGATTTTTATCCAGATATTGGAAGTCTACACGAGAGGCATTGGGTACTGAACTGAAGTTGAGTACAGCGTTTCACCCATAGACCGATGGTCAGAGTGAGCGCACCATTCAGACACTTGAGGATATGCTACGTGCTTGTGCACTTGACTTTCAGACCAGCTGGATTGATAAGTTACATCTGATCGAGTTTAGTTACAACAACAGTTACCATGCTTCGATCAAGATGTCTCCCTTCCAGGCCCTGTACGGTAGACCTTGCCGCACGCCATTATGCTGGGATGAGTCGAGTGAGACGGTCATTATAGGACCAGAGTATCTTGAACAAGTTCAGGCAGAAGTTCGCCAGATCCGGGCTAACGTGAAGGCAGCTCATGATAGACAGAAGTCGTACGCAGATGTGCGCAGACGTGACCTGGAGTTCGCCATGGGCGATCAGGTATTTTTGATAGTATCCCCCATGAAGGGAGTATTTCGTTTTGGCCAGAAGGGCAAGTTGAGCCCAAAATATGTGGGGCCATATGTTGTGACGGAGCGGATCGGCCCGGTAGCCTATAGACTGGATCTACCCGCCGAGCTGGGCAAGGTACACGATGTATTTCATGTGTCCCAGTTGAAGAAGTATATGTCTCATCCGTCTCATGTGCTTCAGCCTGAAAGGCTAACCTTAGAGCCGACCATGCGATCAGTGGAGACTCCGGTACGGATTCTGGATACTAAGACTCGAGACACTCGCCATAAGTCTGTGAGACTGGTGAAAGTTCTTTGGTCTAACCAGGACGTTGAGGAGGCCACTTGGGAGCTGGAAGATAAGATGAAGGCGAAGTACCCGTCATTGTTTACTTCTTAGTCCTTATGTGTATAGGGTACGGGGCGCACCCCTTTTGGGGGGGGGTAGAGCCGTTTCGGTTATGTGTGTACGACGTGTACTTGAATACATCGTCTATGTTATGTTGTTATGTTACAGACCGCTGTGTCTGAATGATGTGGATAATGTTGTATGGACCTTGTGTCCATGTTATGTACCGATGTTATGTTGTATGGACCTTGTGCCCAATGTTATATAAGTGTGTTGTTAATGATGTATGGAAGTATTGTTTATAAGTATTTCCGTGTTCTAATATTTAGGATATGTGGAAGTATGAACTTTGAGGGCAAAGTTCTTTTAAGGGGGGTAGATTGAAATACCCCAAACCTTAATATATTGTTTAAACACCTAAATATGGTATATTAAGACTAAAAAGAGTCTTAGAAACATTAGTAAACAAATTTAAACAAAAGAAAGAAAACACAAAATGTGCTTTAAGGTCAATAAAGGCCAAAATGTGCTCTAAGCTTGGGGTAAGCTTGGTTAAGACCTAATGAACTTACCAAGATCTTAATTATATGCTAATGAACATATTAAACCAGTTACCAAAGAAAACCAAGCTTGAAAACAAGTTTAAACACAAAATGTGCTTTAAGGAGTCTTAAAGCACATTTTTGAAAATTGTCTTGTAAATGAGTTTTGAGTGGCTAGATGTCCATCATTACTCTTAAATATATGTGTACTATATAATATCACATTTGGATGTCTATATCAATGGGAAATCAAAAATTTCACTTCTATGTGCCTTTTCTATGAATAATTTTTATAAGCTATTTTGTAACATATGTTTGTATAAGTAATTAAATGTTCAACAAAGACTAAAATACCCTCATACTACTATTTGGGGCCGGTTTTTAAGGTTGGTGACACACCACCCTTGTTAGCATGTTAAGAAAATAAAGAAGACCACTTAAGTTAACTTTATAAAGCATAAATATCTTCTAAAAGCAAATTCTATCTCATTCTCAGTTCTTCCTTCTTTCCCCGGTTCCAAACACCATCTTCAAACCTCTTCTTCATTCTCTCACGGTTTGCAATAGTACACCCACCCCCCCATCTCCATCTCTTGATCTCTGTAAAATCTAGCCACTTGTCCAAAATCAAAACAAACAACACCACCAATCTCTTCCTCTCATCAAGCTCTTCATTTCTATCCTTTAAAATCCAAGACCACAACATTTCGGAGCCATTGGAATTCCACCATTGAAGGAGCTTGAGCTTGTATTTTACATATTGTTACTCTCCTTTGCTTCTAGGTAAGGAATCTCAAATAAAAACTTCATTTCCTTCATGTTTTTGTTGTGAACGAAATACCTATTGAAGGAGCTCTTTGTGTGACTTTGTTCTAGCTTCATTCCAACTCTCATGGACTAGGTGGAGTCTCTACTTGTTAGATATTCAAACTCTTCAAAGATCAAGGTAAAACAACTATATTAATGTTTTGAAACAATGTAAAATTAGGGTTTAAATGAGATGAAGCTTATAGCTTGAATACTCATTATAAGGTTTGTATATTGTTTAGAACTGACAAGAATCAAGTACCTTACGGTTTTTAAAGGAAACAAGAAAGAAGTTGTTTGGAAAAGAGGTAAATCTACTAACCTAATGTTGTTAATGCCTTAGGAGAAATGAGCTTATAATGCTTGTTAAAAAACTACCTAAAGAGCAAATGGTGAATGACTTAGTAAAGTGTTCACAAGAGCTTAGTAAAAGGCATATGTGTTGTTGAGTGTATTTGCAGGTCAAAGGCAAATATATGTGGAAATTCAGTGGTTTATGATTTATGCATCTTAAGGGCCTAAGAGCCAGTCATTAAGGGCTAAGTGCCATGCAATTAAATAGCATTAAGTGATGTAGTGATATATGAGTGAAGTTTGTGTATAAGAAAGTACTAGATGGGTTTTTAGTGTGCTTGGTTGTTTGTTGGTGAAAACAATGTGCTTTGGTGTAATAAAATGCTAGGAGAACCTATGTCGAAATTTGTGTAAATGCATAAGGAGTTCAAGTGTTTTAAAGGAATTTTGATGAACTAGGAAGTGTTCTAGAGTGTAATAAGGACTTAGGCATGATCTTGAGGTTTTAGTATGTACCAAAGTCATTTTTGGACTTAGGTAAGGACTTAGGCAAACTTTGGTAAAATAAGGAGAAAGTGTAAGCTTAGAAAAAGGGATTTAAAGGATGACATAAGAAGTTTTAGCTTGTAAGAAATGATGTTTAAGTAATGATGTTGGTGTGAAGAAAATATCTTGGTGTAATGATTGGAATAGGCAAGGAATACCACTTAGAAACTTTAGGAGAGATACTATAAGGGTTGGAGGCTTTGGAGAAATTGGTTAAGTGTTTAAGGGCTTAGAAATTGAGTAAAATGCCTTGTCGAACTTCCGTCCGGATGTGGAAGTTCGGACGGCTCTGTTGGGTAAAAGGATTCTCACTCGCGAACAGTGTCCGAACTTGGGAAGTCCGGAACTAGTTCGGACGTACCCCATTCTTCCTTAGGATTATCCTCGAAACTGTCCGAACTTGGGAAGTCCGGACACATGTTCGGACGCATGGATTCTGTCTAGATTTTTCTCGGCTCACGTCCGAACTTCCGAAGTGGACAAAAGTTCGGACGTGCGTCTGTTTTCTGTCTAAAGTCACGGCTGCGTCCGAACTTGGAAGTTCGGACACAAGTTCGGACGGGCCACAAATGGACCAAAAATGTTGTTTTAAGATGGGAAATGTTATCTAAAAATGGAATTAGTTAGTAATGATGATATGAGGTTAATTAAGACATGTTAGGAGTGTTATAAAGGTAATTAAAATGGTGAAGAGTTATAACAAGTATGAAAAATAAAATAAAATAGATATGTGAAGTAACAAGCTAACAATGGATTAGTGCGTAATAAACCGATGTTACTAATGTGTTTAGGATTCTCTCAAGGTGGAAACGAATCGAGGCAAGGACCAAGGTATGGTTTTCTTGCAGTCTGTTGTCTACCGGTTACCAGGTTGTGTGTTGTATGTTTTTCTGTGTTTTATGCGTATAAGATTTAAACATGTAATGAGTTTTACAGTTGTTCATATTATTGTGATGTTAGTTGTGACTCATTTCCCTTGTGTGTGGTCTAACATGACTTACCACCTATGGTATTGGTTGTTAAGTTCCATATGAACTTCTAACAAGTGTTAACTGGAAGTGAGGAATCGGTTTTGTCCGGTCATGGCATGTAAGTTAAGAGTGGATATCTGATCA
Source organism: Limonium bicolor (assembly GCA_023374045.1). Lineage (NCBI taxonomy): Eukaryota > Viridiplantae > Streptophyta > Magnoliopsida > Caryophyllales > Plumbaginaceae > Limonium > Limonium bicolor. Next base: position 395,138,888 of record CM041778.1, on the reverse strand, counting down.
GATTCGACTCTTATGTTGTTTAGATGTTCCCTTAAATTGGCGTTCGATCTCCCGCTAGCTTGATTCCAAAGCTTACCTATTTGACTTATGATGGTTTAGTGGAACATGTGGTTTATGTGGTGTGGTTCGGGTCACTAAATCTGAACCATCTGTGACTTAAGTTACTCGTTCGAATACAAACAGAACGGTAATGAGTGTTGTGTAACGAGCTTAACATGAGGGTGAATCATTCTCTAGCTCTTATGTTATTTGACCCTGTGGTTTGTTATTGTGGAACGAAGATCCCTGTGTACGTGATGTTGCTGTGTGCACTATTGATGCTATGCCACATGTTATGTTATGTTATGATATAAATGAATGCATGTTCATGACAATAGTTGGGTATCCCGGTAGCCGATGGGCTGCGCGTTACCTACCAGCCAAGGGTTGCTGACCCCCTCGGGGATCCATATTTCTTATACTGCAGGATGAGGATCGAAGAAGAGGAGTGGCTCTAGATCCTCGGATGTGGTTACTTTTGAGTACTTTTGGAGGTTTGGCCCGGGATGCGCCTGTGCCCCGGGCGTGATATATATTTGGTTGGACAGTTAACAGTGATGTAATTCAGTGAAGGAGAGGAATAACTCGGTATTGTTATGATGTATTTATGGTTAGTTTAATGCTCGGGAGTCTGATCATCAGACCGGTACACTTGTATTTATTCTGCCTTGTCAACCACGTGTGGGTGGTTGACGGCGTGTGTAGCACCGACAGCGTTAGTTACTGTTTAGTTATTTTTTTCCGCTGCGATTTCATTATTGTTATGTGGCGTAGTAGGGGTGTGTTAAACCTATGCATCCAAACCATCAATTTGCCTCCTTTCATCCCTTATCTAGCCACACCCTTCAAGGGTCCTAACAGCACACACACAAATCCTCAAATATCAAACTCAACATAATCATCATATTCTCTATGAACACAATATAAAACACAACCTCAAAAATTTGGCTCTAAGGCCCTCAATTCAACTATTAAATCAAACCTCTCCAAAACCAACTAAACAATTACAACACAGATTTAATCCACAATTTGGGTTCATTAATTGTTACCCATCCCAAACATTAAAACAATTTAGAACAAGGTTCAAGGTAGTTTCTTACCTTAATTCACAAATATCCTTAATTCCTTCTGCTCCGTATCTCCTCCAAAATAAGTAGAGGGCATGGAGTTTCAAAATCCATCCCAACATCCAAGAACACAAAAACACTCAATAATTATCAAACCCTTGGAATATTCAATTCAATCAAAGGGCTAGAACCACAAAGTTAGGGTTTACCTTTGTGAAGCTTTCAAGAGGGATTTTCACCCTTGAATCAAGAGGGGAGCTTCTCCACCATGAAGGATCAATTTGAGCTCAAGAACAAGGAGAAAAACAAGGTTGAAAAATTGATTACACCATGAGATGAAGGAAAAATGACTTTTTCTTGGAAATTTGTACCTTAGAAGGAAGAGGAGACTCCAAGCTCCACATTGGTGCCATTTTCTCTTCAAATGGGGAAAACCCATGGAGGTCAACTTCCTCCTTTTGGAATTTCGAAAAGAGAGGATTGATAGAGGGAAGATGAGAGGGAGAAAATATGTGATTTATTTTTGATTTGGAGCTCAATGGAGCTGGGCATGAAGAGAACTGAGGAAGCCATGTTGTGTTAGATGGAGAACTCCATCGCAGCAAGAAGGAGGGAGGACCGGATGGGAGAGAAAAGAGAGGAAAGAGGGAAGGAGAGAAGGGGAAAAAGAAATAAGGGAGGAGGAGAGAGGATAAGGGGGTTATTTGTGCCCTTTGTTATTTGGCTCTCTCTTGATTAATTAATTAGTTAACTAGTCTTGTGAGAGGGGCTGGTCTACATTAATAAAACCGGCCCAATCAAATATAAACATGCTGGAGCGTTTTTCGTCTTTACAGAAACGCTCGTTATTTACCCGGTTAGTACTATGCATCAAACCGGGACGTTTCCCGGAATTTTCTCATCCTTTAATTTAATGGTTATTAAACTCCCATTAATGATTAATTATTGTTACATAATCAACTATTATTTTACGGGGCATTTAACTGTTAAGGTCACGTTTTCGGATTTTCTTGAAAAACGCGCTTTAAGACTCGTTAGCGTCTTTAACGATTGTTTGGATCCGTTATCTTCCGGATTTTTTCCACATGTTCCTAATGTGGTAATTAGGGTATAAAAAATAACTTATAACTCTAGTGAAGGTTATGTACCTCCTAAATAATTAAATACGTATTTCACATTTGTGACTTTACGCATTCCATTTTCTTTTTGGTTTTCCTTTCTTCAACCAATGATCTTAAGGACTTAATTAGCCTTAGAAAATGATAATTAAACAATTAATTAACACATTAAGGTTTGGGGTATTTCAATCTACCCCCTTAAAGAACTTCGTCCTCGGAGTTCGAACTTCCACGCATAATCGGTTAGGATCGGGGATACTTGAAACATAAAACTTCCATAACAAAACATATTTACATCACAACCTCGGACTTAATGGTCCGGGTACATATACACATCCATACAAACAAACAACGATACTATGATAACCTCACTCAATGGTCCGGGTACCTCATCAACATTGTACGTACATAACAACCCTTAGATCTTAGGTGTGGGTAACATAACAACCATTTAGACCGTAGGTCTTGGTACATAACACTTTCGGAAACTTAATCACATTAGGACTCAAGGCAAAATAATAATATTAACATACCACAAAAACATGTCTTAGCATGTATATCAACCAGAAATTCCTTTCCATCTCTTCATGGGTTCGAGACCCATGTTGAGTACATATACACTGTGATCCCGCAGAACTGGTCGCGATGGACACTTCTGGTCCCCGTTCCTTTGGGGAGATCAAAACAATTGCATTACATCTTTAAAATATACTTCTCATGTCACCGGTCCGAAGACAAAGGCTTGTACGTCCTCAGCTCGTGAGCAAGTAATAGGAAAATACCCTCTATGAGATTAAGTATAATGAAATCCTTTATTGGAAGGATACTAGTTGAAAATCCTTTACAAGGTCACATAAAGGTAGTCCTTCCTTTGAAAATACCACTTAATAATCATAAAAATATTAATTGAAGTCTTGAAAATAACAATTGAAAATCCGGAACCACCAATTTAAAATTCTTTTGAAAAACACACTACAACTCCAAGTCCAATTATTATTAACCGCATCTTATTCTTGATGTGATTATTTGTGACCACTTATAGGGAGTTTCAAGAATCATCCAACACTAATGTGATCAGCATCAGTGTTGAACTATCTTTCCACCCCAATTTGTGTTCGGCTTCCCTTGATTTCATGATAATCAAGTTTCACCTCCCACTTCAATTTCAACCAACAACTAATTCAAGCATATACCATTTTCTATCTTTTAATCCATCTAGTCATAATCATACATCTCCAAGGGATAGAACTCCGTCTATCGATCATCATCCAAATTCAACTTAATCCAGTCACCTAGGGAATCTTATTCTCACTAGGTTCTATGTCGGTTTCATACCTCTTCATAAATCACAACACTGTATCTATATACTTTTATCAAAATACGATACACGGTTTTACATTTAGTATTATATGAACATATATAGTCGGGGTTTTAGTTCCCCAGGAGTTTCTTTACCCCCTTATACTTATACTTTCACACATCTCTTAACAAAATAACACACTTATCCCAATGGTATTCGCATCTTCAGTGCGCAATTACCATAATTAAACCATGCATGAATGCGTATGTTTATGTAACACACACACCAATCATCAAAACAATTTATTTTGTGCTATGCACACCATAGTTCACGTACACTTGTACGGTAAAACACACTAAACGGTTTGCGCTCTACCCCCCTTAAAAAGGGATTACACCCACGTAATCAATCACTTAATTACTGGTTTATAACGTTCTGCCGTCGTGAAGTGATTTATCTCCACGCGGTTTATTGTACAATATGTTCTGGTTTGAGGATTTTAGCCATATTGGCGGTTTAGTCCCTAACCAAGAATTCTAACTAGAGTTTATTTTAACTCTCAACTGGTTTCAATTCTGGCCTGTGAGGCTTTTAGGCATCATTAATTTGCCGTTCACTCATGTTCACTACACACATTTAACACTTGAATTGTTGGCTCACTAGTTTCTGCTGCGCAACTCTTGATAACCTAGAGCTTAGTTTGCCCCATATATTATTCTTACTGTATTGTACATCCTCGATTATCACCTTTATCTCGGTAATAACGGTTTCTCAACCGACGCGTGGCATTTCTTACTGTGCGCGAACTCGGTGAGTTACAAACTTTCTATCCACTTCCATGATAATTTACTGTTTGTATTGCTTTGTACTTCACTGTGTTTAACTTGACTACTTCCGACTTACTGTCGGTTGAGTTTGAGCTACTACGTATTGTGTAGTACTCTGTCGGTTATTTCCAACACTTGAGGTATATTCCATACCGATATTTAATAATCGTGTTACTATAGTTGCTTATGCCAATCAGGTACCTTTTTATTGGTACCACCGTGCTTGTCTTATGCATCGGTTTTATCACACCATAAGTCTTGTTCTTCCATCACATTTAACATTTCCCAACTTCCTAGCTATCTCACTCGATCATTACTGCACAAGAGTAATACCAAAACATTCAGTCATACAAGTGCAGAGGCGTAAACTCTTAACAGCAAATCTCTTATGTGATAGCAATGGAAATTCTCACTGAGTCCCTTATCGCATAGTATCAACTACTGGCTTATTTCCCAGTCTGCGTTTCACCACTTACTTGTATGTCCATTGAGTTTCACTCATAACTGGTCTTATTGTCACATTATTATTTAAGAATACTTAGACAACGGTCGTTTACTACGCACCGTGCGGTTACTCGTTGTATAACATTAACTTATACTGCATCCGCTATTATATTAGCTTTCGCCATTACACTGTGTTTCGCCACTTGTTTGGCTGATTGCTTAGGACGCCATTCTTCGCACTCTTATGCTCCTTGAGCGTTGTTCATTACACATTTAGCATCACCCACCTATGGTGGTTGTTATTAGACTTTTTACTCATCCGGTCTCCACAACTGGTATAACACTTCTTTCGTAGTAACAACATGGTCAACTCTTAACACATTCCCTGAACCTAGTTCACATAACTACCGTTGTTGCGGTCTCACATATCACGAGGTATCCCCACTCTTAAAGCAGTGGTTCGTTATCCGCTTTACTTACTTATATATAACATAAACTTTCGTAACCAATAACATTTCCTTAACACATTCTACTTGTGGCTTTTAAGCCTCATTGCCTCGAGCTCTGCCCGTTGTAGGCTGTCCACACACATTACATGTAACACCCCATCCAACATTAACACACTTACAATAAACTGCAGCGGAAAAACAACCTCATCACATTACTTAACTCGTTGGTGTTACACGCCGTTAGCCACCCACGTGGCTAACAAGGCTAATACACATACATTGTACCGGTCTGATGGGCTAAATTCCCGAGCGACTATACATTACTATCCCTTTCCATTAACAACAACAACAACGTACACCTTCCAACTATACCGAGTATTAATAACTAATGCCGATAACAATTTCGGTCTTACTACACCTACTGTATATATACAACATAAATGATTACCCATGTACAACGACTACCCATCCTACTCTCGAACGGCTCCCAGCACTTCGTACCTGAAATAGGAAAAGAAGAGTAAGGGTGGCCCCCAAGGGGCTCAGCACCTTTGCTGGTATGGTAATCCCGCAGCCCACATGCTACCGGGCCACGCACAACTAATTGTCGTCTTAGCATGCGGTTGATTATTTTTAAATCATACATGCAACTGTAAACACAAAACACATAATCATTTCGCCTCAACGGACTCAACAAACGGATAATATATCCTTACTTAATAAGTCACTCATGGTATTCATTATCCCTAGAGTGTTCCTCCTCTAATGGAGCTACTTCCTTAATAGACGACACTTACCCTTAAATCGGGTTATCCTTAAACGCCTCTTATCACAAACTGGGATTCATTTCCATGATCCATATACTCCACATTTTACAACATATAACATACACTACATAACAACACATAACAACACTTGCACGTTTCACGTGTACATCATAACATCACAATAGATATTGCATCACAAACAAATTACATAACATAGCGGGAATGGTTCTCTTAGGAACCGACCCAAACATTGTTATACACTGGTGAGCCTAGAGAATGTTGTCAGTCTCATGATAAGCTCGTTATACAATAGCAACAACACTCATTACCGTCCTAATAGTCGGACGAGTAACTTAAGTTAAGGCGGTTCGGGTTTGGAGGCCGCGAACACACCACACAAACACATGTTCCCCCTAAACCGATCATAAGTCAGAATAGCTAAGCTTTGGAATAAGCTAATGGGAGATCATAACCCGTGAGGGAAACAACCATAACAAAGAGAAGGGTAAGGCTAAAAAGGATACCCTCTCCCAAACCAACGCGCGACCGGCCAAACCGGATTCCTCACCACTGTTAGTTCAGACTTACTTTAGATATTAGTTAGAACCCCACTATGGAGTCTATCATAACCACACACCATACAGTTACAACTGGGTTAAACACAAGGGAGATCCCTACATTCACATACGCATATCACACAATTAACACACGCATAGCCGTGGGTAGTACGTCCCATGGTTCGGGTCGTTTACTCCGAATACCGAACTCTCATGTGATCCTAGACTCAGTTAACTAAGGTTAACACTTCCGAGGTTAAATGGTATCGGAGTTGTACACGCCACATAAATGAATTATTGTAAACTCATTACATGTTTAATCTTTACAACGTGGCAAACATACAGAAAAACACATTGGCATACAAGCCGGTGAATCCGGTAGGACACAGGTTGCAAGAAAACCATACCTGTCACCGGAGTCACTTTACCACGTCCACTTTTGTTCCTCGAGCAATTCTCGAACAACTGATAACATTACATGTACTTTTTATTAACATCGGGGTAGCATGATTATTTAATGTCTAATGCTTAACTTTCCCCGTTAACTTAGTTACATAACTTTACATTTCAACTTGTTTTACTTTTACATTTTGATACTACTTTTCACCCACTTAATTACCATTAAAACTCACCTATCATGTCCTTAACAGCCTTAAACATCATTACCTATCAATCCCCATCATTACATATCATTTCATAACCTTAAACCAATGTTTTGGCCCATACAAACACTTGTCCGAACTTGTGTCCGAACCTCCAAGTTCGGACGCAAGCCGCGACCTAATACTGAAACCATACACACGTCCGAACTTGTGTCCGGACTTCCCAAGTTCGGACACAGTTCGAGAGTAAATCCCAGATAGAAAACAGTCACGTCCGAACTTGTGTCCGGACTTCCCAAGTTCGGACACAGTTCGAGAATGAAAATCCTTTACCCAACAGAGCCTGTCCGAACTTCCATGTCCGGACGGAAGTTTGGACACGGCAAAACATTCAATTCCAAGTCTTTAAACACTTAACCAATTTCACCAAACTTCTCCTAAAGCCTCATAATGTTTCCTAACATCATTTGGCACATCAAACACACCTTTAGCCATGTGCTAAACTCTTTAAATACCTCACCAAAACCATCTTATCATTCACAAATTTCTTACAAAATTCCTAGCACTTGGGATGTTTTCTCCTTGTGATTTATAAGTGGTAGTTCACCAATAATGACCACTACACCAAGGTGTTTCCTCTACCTTAACATTTCTCTCAACTTCTTTTCTTACTAACTAAACCTCCTTTTTCACATCTTACCTAATCATCACTTATTCCTTGGATATCAACATTATCTAAACCTTAAACAACTCCTCCAAGACTTAAATACATTCTCAAAACACACCTTGAATTCCTAGGACTTCCAAGATAGCACCTAAATCCTTGTAACACCTTAATGCACGTTTTCTTCCTTAGTGAAACATTTACTCATTCCTACCAATTCCTAATTCACCCAAGTTCATTCAAGCACTTAAAACTCCTTAATTTTACAAATTTTGCCATGGGTTCTCTTAGCAATCATCTTCCAAAACTCATAGTTTTCACCATTAAGCACTCAAGAACACCTAAAATCCATCAAACACATTTTATACACAAACTTCACCCATTTAGCACTTCATCACAATATAGTGCATAACTTAAATTGCTTGGCACTTAGGCCCTTAAATAACATAAACCTTAAACACTGAATTTCCCACATAAGTAATGCCTTTGACCTGCAAATACATACACCAATACATATGTTCTTTTACTAGTCTCCTTGAGAACACTTTACTAGATCATTCACCATTTGCTCTTTAGGTAGTTTTAACAAGCATTATAAGCTTATTTCTCCTAAGGCATTAAACCACATTAAGATAACATATTTACCTCTTTTCCTCCCAAATTTCTTTCTTGTTTCCTTACAAAACCGGTAAGGCATTTGGTTCCTTGCCAACTACTAAACATTATACAAACAACATAATGAGTATTCAAGCTTTAAGCTTCATCTCATTGTAAACCCTAGATTTACATTATTTCAAAAACATTAATGTAGTTGTTTTACCTTGATCTTTGAAGAGAGTTTGAATATCTATGAAGAGAGGACTCCACCTAGTCCTTGAAAGATTCAAATGGAGCTAGAACAAAGCAAACAAGGAGCTCCATCAATGAATATTTTCGGTCACACACAAAACATGGAGGAAACTTGATTTTTCTTTGAGATTCCTTACCTAGGAGAAAGGAGATCAATAATATGTGGAAAGACAAGCTCAAGCCCCTTCAATGGTGGAACTCCATGGCACCGAAATGGGGCTCTTGAAGTTTTGAGAAGGTAGGAATGAAGAGCTTGATGAGAGGAAGAGAATGGTGGTGTGTTTGTTTTTGATTTGGTTAAGTGAGTCATGAGATATTGACAATGGAAGATGGTGAAATGGTGCTGGTGCTGTAGCTTCACCGTGAGAACAGAAGAGAAGAGAGGTAGAAGAAGAAGGGAACCGTGTGAAATGAAGGGAGAAATGAGGAGAAGTGAGTTTGGTTTTGTTTTAAGATATTTATGACTTAAAGCAAATAGTAACTTATGAGTCATCTTTATTTACTTAATAAGGTAACATGTTTGGTGACTCACTACTACAAAAACCGGCCCCCTTTAAGCCTAGGGGTAATATAGTCTTTTATTGACTCATATTTAATTACTTATAAACATCATATGTTACCAAACTAGCTTATAAAAAATCACTATTCACTAAAACAAGGCACATAGAAGTGAAATTTTTGATTTCCCATTGATATAGTCACCCAAATGTGATACTATATAGTAACATGTTAATTAAAGAGTAATGATGGACATTTAGCCATTCAAAACTCATTTACAAGACAATTTTAAAAACGTGCTTTAAGACTCCTTAAAGCACTTTTGTGTTTTAACTTGTTTTCAAGCTTGGTTTACTTGGTAATTGATTTAATATGTTCATTAACATAGTTATAAGGTATAGGTATGACCATTAGGTCTTATACAAATTTATCCCAAGCTTAGAGCACATTTTGATCTTATTGACTTTAAGGTATTATTTGTGTTTATTTGGTTTAACTGACTACCAAGGTTTCCTAAGGACTTAATTAGCCTTATTAAATCATAATTGAATATTATTAAGTCTGGTAGGCTCTTTGGGTCCTAACCAAGTTCACTCATAGCTTAGAGCATGTTTTTGCTCAAACTGTATTTTAGCATTTTATTGCATTTTACTATGGTTTAATGTTTACGATGTTTCTAAGGCACTTTTTAGCCTTTACACACCATAGTTTGATATTAAACCCACATATCAAGGTTTGGGGAATTTCATTACATGTTAGGTTGGTATTGGCTCCATGAAAGGCGTAGTATCACGGTTCCTTTCATGGGATGCCCTTCAAGGATGTCAGACTTCCCTGACGGATGTGTTTAGGCTGTGTGTTAGCCTCAACCCTTGCGTTTCTTGTAACGTTATTTCGTTCAACCACTGTTGATCCAAAACACCCTTTTAGGACAGCTCCTGGGTGTCAACTAGGTTATGCCATTACATCTGGCTTCACTTATGAGTACGTTTAATTAACTACATCGCCCTGCGTCTTGGCTGGGTTAAATGTCGTTTCCAGTGAGATTGATGTCTCTAGTGACCATCTCAGGAGTCTCATCCCGATCCTTGCAAATGAACGTATCCATCGTAGGCATCTGCCTCGCCATTTATAGGCTGGGTACTTACTCCAGTTATTACATTCATCCCTCAGGATTCTTAAGACATACTCCACGTCCTTACTTATCAACTAGTGCACTTCGCACTTGTTCACCTTTAAACATTTCCTTACAATAAGTTCACTGATTCCCTTAGTCTCGTTGACTTAACTGGGTTCCTTTACTTCAACCATTCGATGTAATCCATTACTCTTGCTTGCCTTTTACTTCGGACCGTAGTATGGAGTCGACTACTTCCCGTGTTCCAGACTCTACTCGTATACATATATGGGGTATCCTAATGATACATTGCTACTTACCCGATTAACCTACAAGAAGGTTTGTCAGGCCCACAAGCTCCTATCGGAGTGCGGTCGTCCCACATTACTGTTGGTACACTCGTAGTGTCCGTCACACACCTAGGTGAAGTATTCTGTTGTCAACTCCTCTTATATTATCCTGTGATAATATGCATTCCATGCTTCCCGAACTTAATCAAGGGAAGTGTATCCACTGTTGTATTATTATGAACTCAATCCTTTCCTCGGGTTGTTACCCTTGGGTTTACCGGTTTCCATCCGGTTATTTAAAAGTAACTGGGTAAAACTTACCTACCATGTGGCACTGAGGCCGGTGTAGGTCTTCTGGTTTGGTTTCAAAGAAGATTAGAAATAAAATGGTTTTGAAGGAAAATTTGGTTTTGAAAAGAAGAGTTTGAAAATAAATTTAGGTTGAAAGAAAATTTTTCACAGTTTTACAACGTTTCCTTGCCTTAACCAAGTCTAGCTTCTTGCTGACTGGTATATTTCCAAGTACAGAGGTCAGGCTATCAAGCCCTTCCACAGTTATGATGATCTCACTTAACTTCATGGTACTTTTCTAAGTATCGGTAGTTGTTTAAAATTTTCGGTACAACCTTGTTATAGCAGCACTTGCCACGACAAGTGCGCCATGCAATCTGGTTATCGGTTCAATACACACTGGTTGCGGTATCGTTTTCATCCGCACTAACATCAATGGCCTTGCTGGCCCTTGCTTGATATTGCAGTCTTAACAACAATTCCTTGGGTAGTTCTCTCTGTCTTCACCTGATAACCATTAACTAGGGTGTTTCCCATTCTGGGAGACCCCTTTTTACTTAGTATCGTATCCTCCTCGTACTACGTCGTGGTTCCTTAATCGGTTGGTATACTGTGGTGTATTAGTTAACATTTGTAGTCCCGTAGACACTCGTCTCGGGTTCCACTACTTCACTTCTCTACTGTTGCACGGTTAGTGCTTGCAAGCTGGTTGTCCTCGACTGCTTCGCATGTCGACCCAGGGTGTTGGAAATTCCATTCTCTTATGCATAAGATTCTTCACTTTTCGCTACCTCATGCGGCAGACATTGTTAAATTGGGAACCGTCTTCGGGTTTCACACCTTTCGGGATCTACCGTGTGACAGGTTCCCGTACTTATAAGGCATTAATGAACCAGATCGGGTATTCCCGAGTAAGAGAGGACTTCCATCTCTCTGGCGTTCTTCCCAAGTTATATAATAGGGTTTGTGGAGGGCGGGATGGATATCGTAGGTATCCAGTACACACTGGTGTTCCCTATCTAGCGCACTTCTCACGCTATCACTCAACCCTTAACCCAAAGTACTAATCCCTCAACTCGGTACTTCCTAAGCTCGGTATTTCAGTCATCAGAGCGATACTTCGCTCTGATACCACTTTTTGTAACACCCCAACTACTAACAACACACTTAATAACGTATCGCAGCGGAAATCTCAACTCACAACATCACTTAACTCTTTGGTGTTACATGCCGTTAGCCACCCTCGTGGCTAACAAGGCTAACATACATACATCGTACCGGTCTGATGACTAAACTCCCGAGCAACTACACATTAATCCGTTCCATGTCCAACATTCTTTATACACTTACATTACAATTGTACTAAGTATTTACTAACTCACGCCGACACAATTTCGGTCTTACTACACCTACAATACCCCCACATTTCACATGACTACCACATACGAACAACTACCCCGTCCTACTCTCGAACGGCTTTAGTTCCTTGTACCTGAAACAGGAAAGAAGAAAAGGGTGGCCCCCAAGGGGCTCAGCACCCTTGCTGGTATGGTAATCCCGCAGCCCGCATGCTACCGGGCCACGCACAACTAATTGTTGTCTTAGCATGCGATTGATTTTATTTAAAACATGCACACATTACGCACATACATCATGCTTAAAAGCACACATCCGTTAACAGAACACAAACACAAGGTTAGCACACACAACGTAACAACACATTTCACTTAATAACATACACAAACTTAATTCCATTCTTCTTAGAGAACATAAACTTTACTTAGGGAGTGTCGGGGTAATATAAGCCCGAGCACAACATACATACATTTTCTTTACTTAGGTATGGCGGCCTCATCTAGGACCGATCACACCTTGCACAATTTCCCCCTAGCTCCAATAATGATGAGGTAGGTAAGCCTTGGTTAAGCTTGTGGGTGGTTGTAATTCAAGGAAGAAAAACAACCGTAACATAATAAAGAGGGAGTCGAAGCGAACTTAGGCCTCAACACCCTACCAACATTAAACATGATTTCCCCCTACCCGATTGGAAGTTGGGTAGGTAAGCTTTGGCTAAGCTAATGGGAGGTCGAAATCCAATGAAGGAAACAACCCTAACATAACAGGATGGGAGTTAATTCACATATATACATCAACTCCCAAACAATACGCGCGACCGGAACGACTGGATTCCTCACCATACATAACATATACATATTAGTTAAAGGTTCCTTTATGGAACTTGTCACATACATACATCACATAGTGTTACTAACTCGGTTAGACACATAGGGGAAATCATATCCTATTTCAACAACACGGATAACTGTATCCAACAGCAACAACATATTAAACAAGTCACATACATCACACTTTAATCACAACATACACTAACACACGGATAGCCGTAGTTAGAACGTTCCCGTGGGTTGGGACGTTTATTCCGAATACCGATCTCTTATGTGAACCTAAGGTCGGTTAACTATTATTTAACACATAATTAAGGTTAAGCGGTATCGGAATTAATTACGCCACAATAATGAATTACTATAAACTCATTTCATGCTTTATCTTGCAAGGTGGCAAACACACAGAAAAACACATTGGCATACAAGCCGGTGTAATCCGGTAGGACACAGGTTGCAAGAAAACCATACCTGTCACCGAAGGTGCACTCAAGTGTGCCATCACATGTTCCTTGAAAATCTTTGAACAACTGATAACATTATAACTATCTTCATTAATATCGGGGTAACATAATTATTTAACGTCTAATGCGCCCATGATTAACCCCGTTCGGTAGTTTTATAACTTTACATTTTTAACTTGTTTTACTTTCACATTTTTTTTATTACAATTCTTCACCACTCAATTGTCATTATAACTCACTTAACATATTCTTCATAACCTGATAACATCATCACTTATCAATCCCCATCATTGGTTATCATTTCCTAACCTTAAACGAGATTTTTGGTCAAAATTACACTGTGTCCGAACTTGTGTCCGGACATACAAGGTCGGACACAAGTCGAAGCAATTTCTGGGGAAAATTTCAAAGCGTCCGAACTTGTGTCGGACATCTAAGGTCGGACACAAGTCGAACAAAAATCTGGAAAAATTTTTCGACACGTCCGCACTTGTGTCCGGACGTCTAAGGTCGGACACAAGTCGAAACGAAAAAGCCTGGGAAAATTTTCGAGTGTCCGAACTTCCAAGTTCGGACGGAAGTTCGGACACCACTGAACTCAGAAAAAATTTAAAACGCGACGGGGCATGTCCGAACTTCCAAGTCCGGACGGAAGTTCGGACGTGCCCAGAATTTCAGTAAACAGAGGCAATTTCTATCTATGTTTACACTTCCAAAAATCCATACTCACTCCTTGAAATCCCAAGTCATCTTGCACCATTATGCTATAATTTTTGCACTCAATCAACTCCATTATTCATCCACCACTACAAAGCCAAAACTTCACTCATTTCAACACTAAACAACCCAATTAAACACCTTAGTTCTCTCCTCTATCATATCATCATCAAATACTCATTTCCCATTGAAATTTTGACATAACTTCCCCATAACTTATGCATCCAAACCATCAATTTGCCATCCTTTTCATCCCTTATCTAGCCACACCCTTTCAAGGGTCCTAACAGCACACAACAAATCCTCAAACTCATCAACATCAACATAATCACCATAGTCTCCATGAACACAATATAAACACAACCTCAAAACATTTGGCTCTTAAGGCCCTCAATTCAACTATTAAATCACAACCCTCTCCAAAACCAACTAAACACATTACAACACAGATTTTAATCCACAATTTGGGTTCATTAATTTGTTTACCCATCCCAAACACTTAAACAATTTAGAACAAGGTTCAAGGTAGTTTTCTTACCTTAATTCCACAAATCTCCTTAATTCTCCTCTTGCTCCATATCTCCTCCAAAATCAGTTAAGAGGGCATGGAGTTTCCAAACTCCATCCCAACATCCAAGAACACAAAACACACTCAATTAATTATCTAAACCCTTGGAATATTTCAATTCAATCAAAGGGCTAGAACACAAAGTTAGGGTTTACCTTTGTGAAGCTTTCAAGAGGGATTTTCACCCTTGAATCAAGAGGGGAACTTCTCCACCATTGAAGGATCAATTTGGAGCTCAAGAACAAGGAGAAAAACAAGGTATCAAAATGGTGAAAAATTGATTACTCCATGAGATGAAGGAAAAATGACTTTTTCTTGGAAATTTTTACCTTAGAAGAAAGAGGAGACTCCAAGCTCCACATTGGTGCCATTTTCTCTTCAAATGGGGAAAACCCATGGAGGTCAACTTCCTCCTTTTGGAATTTCGAAAAGAGAGGATGATAGAGGAAGATGAGAGGAAGAAGATTATGTGATTTATTTTTGATTTGGAGCTCAAATGGAGCTTGGGGATGAAGAGAAAGTGAGGAAGCCATTGTTGGCTAGATGGAGAACTCCATCGGCAGCAAGAAGGAGGGAGGACCGGCTGGGAGAGAAAAGAGAGGAAAGAGAGGAAGAGAGAGAGGGGAAAAAGAAAATAAGGAGGAGAGAGAGGGAGAAGGGGGTATTTGTGCCCTTTGTTATTTTGGCTCTCTCTTGACTTAATTAATTAGTTAACTAGTCTTGTGTGAGTGGGCTGTCTACATTAATAAAACCGGCCCACTAATATAAACATGCTGGAGCGTTTTTCGTCTTTTAACAGAAACGCTCGTTTATTTACCCGGTTTAGTACTATTCACTAACCGGGACCGTTTCCTGGAATTTTCTCATTCCTTTAATTTTAATGGTTATTAAACTCCCATTAATGATTAATTATTGTTACATAATCAACTATTATTTTTACGGGGTCATTTAACTGTTTAAGGTCACGTTTTCAGATTTTCTCGAAAAGCGCGCTTTAAGACTCCGTTAGCGTTTTAACGCATTGTTTGGATCCGTTATCTTCCGGAATTTTTTCCACATGTTCCTAATGTGTAATTAGGGTATAAAAATATACTTATAACTCTAGTGAAGGTTATGTACCTCCTAAAATAATTAAATACGTATTTTCACATTTTGTGACTTTTACGCATTTTTTTTTGGTTTTCCTTTCTTCACCAATGATCTTAAGGACTTAATTAGCCTTAGAAAATTATAATTACACAATTAATTAACACATTAAGGTTTGGGGTATTTCATCAACTCAAAATACTTTGAAATTTTAACCCATGATAGAGGATGACATTTTGGGCATAATGGCGTTAGAGTTTTGATTTGTCAAATTTCTAGTAATTTTCTAGCAATTTCTGATTGAATCTGACGAGAGATTGAATTTAAATATAATCCAATATCCAAAAAATTCAATTCCACTTTGGAAAAATCAGAAATACCATCCTTTACCCATGTTTATAATTTCATAGTCAAATTCCTTTTGGAAGCCCTTGAGCTAAAACGTAGGTAAATCTCGGTTTTTACCGGATTTTTTCTATCTTTAAAGAAGCCTATATAAGGAACCTTATCCCTTGATCAAATCAGAACTCCAAGAACCCTATACTATCAAAAAAGCCAGCCGTCTCATTCTCTTCACGTTTTGAACTCCAGAGTCACAATCAAACACCGAAATCTCACCAAAATCAACACCAAAACCATTCTTCAACTCCCATCACATCCACAATCATCAAATCATGATCAAAACACCACCAAAGCGTGAAGAACACCACAAATTCTAAATAGTCAGAAGCCGAGTTCAAACTTGATCTAGAACCGAGATCAACGGAGCACCGAAAGAATCCCGACGTGAAGAGTCTCGTTGTTCCAAGAACCAAAACAGGTTATAATCATACTTTTCTGAAACCTTACGACTCTATTAGTCTTCTGTCAAATTTAGGGTTCTAACCAACCCTTTTCGGCATTTGTATTGCTAATTGCTTTTGCTTCTGCCTTGTGACTTGTTTGTTAAGTTTCGTGTATAATTCGACTTCAAACTGAAATCTTTCAATTACAAACGTATTGTATACCTATCAGGCTACACGTACACAAATTTTGAGCCAAAAACACCATCGGGAACCACCAAAAATCCACTGTCGGTGGGTGGTCTGTGACCTCAGACGCATGGTCCGGGACCACGGACGTGTTGTCCGTGACCACGGAGACCCACGGACGGTGGCAGAATTTCTTATTTTTCAATTTTTCAAATTTTAGGGTTTTTAACAGTACATGTCCGGGCCTACGGGCTTAGAATTACTCGGCCCAAATTCCAATTCACATCTAAGACATGGTTTAGAAATCATTTCGGCCAATGCGAGCTATTTCTAGCCCAAACACATTCTGGCCCAGGTGCCAAATTCTTAGAACATTCCAAGTACTACATTATCTAAAACTTTTTGGCCTAGGTACCAGTTCACAGTTCATGAATCATTCCGGCCCAAGTACCACACTCATAACACATTACATCTGGGTCCACAGACCAATTCATAGTTTTGGCCCACAAACTTCGCTTTCAATCCCGAATTTTGACCCATAGCATAAAGCATTTGAATTCAAGATAGTTTCTGGCCTTAAGGCCCAATAAGAACATTAAAAGAATCTTAGGCTTCAAGGTTTCTCTCTTGTCCCAGTGGCCCATTCATAGTCCATGTGGCTTCCTTCAGCCCGTTTACTCCACTTCCAGATTAAGGGTATTCAGGCCCACACATCCATCCTAGTCTAGAAGTCCTTCTGGCCCATATTTCTTACTTAAATCCGAAATCATTCCGGCCAAAGTTCCATAATTCCAAATCAATCCAGCCCAAGTACTACATTCCCAAACACATTCAGGCCCAAGCTTCACATCCTCAAACACTTTTGGCCCAAGCCCACATTTTCAAACACTTTCTGGCCCAAGTGCCACACTCTCTAAGCATTTCGGCCCAAGTGTCACATCTTCATAACATTCCGGCCCAAGTGCCACAATCTCACAATAATTTCTGGCACAAGTGCCATGTTCTTATACCATTCTGGCCCAAGTGCCAACCCACTTATAAATCATTCTGGCCTGTGTGCCTCACTTTCAATTCATCCAAGCTCGAGTGTCAATCCACATCCATGAAATCATCCAGGCCTGAGTGCCAATTCACATTCATGAAACTGTTTCCACTCATGCACCTCCCATTCAGTTTGTAAAAGATTCGGGCCCAAATAGGCATTCCTAGGTCGGGTATTTCGTAGAGCCTAATAAGAGTCCAAGAAGAAGGCGATCACGGTCATCTCAGAGATATCCCAATGATCGAGAGCGCGAGTCTTCAGCACGCAGGCGTCAGATGGTTCGTAGAGTTCAAATTCAATAGAAGGCTTAGGGTTCACATGCATTCAACTGCGTAACTTGCTAAAACATTCATCTTTCAAATGCATCACTTGAAGTTTTCAAAGAATGATCGTTTTCAAGCCACTAATAAGTAGCATCAATTTGTTAAATTATCATCTTCCTCATGTTCACAAATTGATTTTGTTTCACACAAGTTTCTTTTGGGAAAATGGTTCATGAAGTAATCATTTCCTGACATGGAATGCAAAGACTTGTATTTTGTTTCCAAAATTTTGAACATGCCCTGTCAAACCCCACAGCTTATCCTAAGACATCCAAACATCACACAAAGTGGTTCCAAATCCACATCTTTTAAATTGTTGTCATAAACCCCAAATCAATACTGGGGGCAATCTGAGTTTAAGTTCGTCATCTTTCATCTTTCGTTTAAATGTATGAATGAGTTTCGGAGTGAAAATCTTATGAGAGTGTCTTGAGCAGAAAAACCATGAGTGAACGAGCGTCTCATTTTTACACGACTCCGGAGAGACCACATTCAAAGGTGAGGTAAACGGCATAAATCCAACCGAAGGAGATAATTTGTAAATTTACTCTTAGACCTGCGAAAAGTAACAAAGAATGGATACACAACTATCAGGAATGACGAAGCACCTAGGTACAGCACCATATAGCCAAAAGCTTGTGAACCCTGACGTTAAACCCTAGGCACCCCGCTGAGCCTTTCATATATCCCTTTTCGATATCATGAACTCCATAAAATAACCAAGCCATGATGAATTTCCAACCAGGTGACCAAAGGAAGTGAGGAGCCCGAGTCTCAGATAACATCTTCATCAATTCAAAGAAGCAACGCCGCTATCAGCATGATAAAGTGATCCGTAAATGGTCCCAGAGTGACACATGATCCAAATAGCTCAAATCAAAATAGCTCTCGATGCCCAAAACCGGGAAACACAAGAACCCCGAAGGCAAAGTTAAGAAAGGATAAAACAAAGAGGCAAACCTAAAGTGCCTCGAGGACATCCGAATGACAAAAGGAGGAGAAATGGTGTAAAGGACGACTTCAAAAGTCCAAGTCCAGAAGCTCAAAAGCAACGCCAACACGATGCAGCTAGACGACTTCAAGACAAGGAAGATGATTCTAAGAGAAGACGCAAGGTGCAGCTTTGGTCACCCCTCCAGCTCCACATACCTAAAATATCCCCCATGGCCCCGTTGTCTTTCATCACACCCCATGGCCACGTTAAGAGCTTTAAAGACTTCCAACTTGATAGTTGTGTGTCCAATCACGTGAAAGTAACAGATCAAATGCGTAAATCCATCAAATATCGAATTCAATGGTCTAGAAGTTATGACCATGAGCGAGAAATGAATGCAAACACCAAACATGTCGAGTGTAGGTTAGGAAGCACCACATCAAAGCATAAGCCTTGACCATGTGAGGATGAGACTTGTTCGCAAGTTTAATAAAAGAAAATACTGGGGGCAATCGATCGGAACGATCGATTGCCATGAACTCTAGCACAGGTTGCCTTAAGGGAAAAATACTGGGGGCAATTGTTGGTTCTAACAATTGTCATGACAACACCAATTGAAACCCCCGAAGTTTGAGCATCACCAACATTATTACCACACGGCCCACATAAGCCTTTATCTTCACATCATACACCATAGGTCCATCTGTAACACCCCTACCGCTAATACCAGCATTACCGTCTAATCCCCTCATACTTCCGTACTCACGCAGTGGATACTTACTTACACAATGGAGGGTGATACAATGTCGTTAGCCACCCACGTGACTAACAAGGCTTACTACTACATACAGCATTGGTCAGATGGACCGGAATATCCGACTACTACACAATTGCAATACGCATTCTAAATACAAACCGAGTACTATAATTCTCCATTGAATACAATACTCCATAATTTCAAAACAATATAATACACCGAGTTTACTAAGATCCTTATCCAAATACAATACCTCTTTCAATTTCATACATACTCATTAAGAGTCTACCATCTACCCATTCCTCACTAACTACATACTTTCAATACATAAGGTGTACCCCTTGGTACACCTCTACATCAAGGCTACAAGCCCAATTCCATTCACTACTATCTACATTTCATTCCTAATAAACTAGGCATATCCGCCGGTCTCTTACCATGACCTTAGCCGCTTCGGTACCTGTACAATAAAAACATTGCCCCTAGGGGCTCAGCTTACGCTGCATATGACTTCCGCATACCCCACGTACTAGCGAGGGTACGTCGACCACTTGGTCGAATACATGCAATTCATTTTACAATACATACATACATACATGCTTCATTCATAATGCTACAATACTACACATGGAATACATACATACACTTCAATACATACAGGGAAGACAATACAAGTCAACCAATACATACTTACTTTCACCGATATACACTTACATAATACATACACAATACT
This sequence comes from Limonium bicolor, assembly GCA_023374045.1. Lineage (NCBI taxonomy): Eukaryota > Viridiplantae > Streptophyta > Magnoliopsida > Caryophyllales > Plumbaginaceae > Limonium > Limonium bicolor. Next base: position 395,118,231 of record CM041778.1, on the reverse strand, counting down.
TGTTAGCTCCTTTTTGTCCACCCGGGTTAATCGGGTGGAGATTACTCTTTCACTCAGGGTCAATGACTTACTCCAGCCAAGACCATTACTCATACAATACTTACTTACTAACTTACTCAAGTCAAGTCGTAGTGACCTCCGGGCAGGGACTACACCCACTAGTACAAAAAACGTCTATTTCGGCGCCCCTATTTCGGCGGTTGTAGATAAAACCGCCGAAATAGGAGCCCGAGATGTATTAGGTCTGTAAAGAAGGGGTCTATTTCGGCGGTTCCTAGATATGAACCGCCGAAATAGGCCATATTTAATAATTAAAAAAATAAAAGAGACCTATTTCGGCGGTTCCTTACACAAAACCGCCGAAATAGGTGTTTCTTTTTTTTTAATTTAATCATCTATTTCGGCGGTTCTTTGTTAGGAACCGCCGAAATAGGTCTCTTTAATTTTTTTTATTATTAAATATGGCCTATTTCAGCGGTTTCTAAGAAAGAACCGCCGAAATAGGTCGTTTTAATTAACCCCCCCACCCGCCCCGACGCAATTACGGTTTCATTAACCTAAACTAACCCCTCTTCTCTCTGTTATCAGCGGCGATTTGGAACTCCGACGCTACCACCACCTACTCGTCGCCTCCTCCTCCTCCCGCCTTCGCCGGACGTCGCGCCGCCGGTGGTTGTCGCGTCGGTGGTGTCGCCGCCCTCCTCCCGCCCAGCAAACAGACACGCCAAGGTGAGTAACCCTAACTTTCATTTTCGGTTTTGATTAATTAATTGTTAATGTGTTGTTAAAATTGATAGATTGTTGTCACATTGTGATTGTGGATGCTGATATTTATGTGTGTGTGTGAAATCTTTGCAAGATTTGGTTGTTAAACTAATAAATTTATGTATGTACACAAGGTGTTTGACGAAATGTCCGAGTGAATTTTTTTGCTGTTTTTGGCCCTTCTTTTAAGTATAGTTAGGTTAGCTTATTTGGGCTAGATTTATTATGCTATATATGGGGTGGAACAATGTTTGCGCATTATTTGTTTAAGTATAGTTAGGTTAGCTTATTTGTCCACTTAAAATTACTTGTTAATTCACATTTCATAAGTAAATATACATTGTAAATATACATTGGTGAGTGAGATCTATGCTAGTTATTTTTGCATAAATAAGCAACACATAAATCAGAAAAATTTCATAACTAAATTTGTTTTCAAGAAAAGGATTTTAAATATTGTATTGTTTATTTAATAGTAAAATTGCGGTGGGGATTTTTTAATTCTTTTTTCCTTTTTCAATGAAAATGGCATGTATATTTTGTTTATCTAATTGCACAAAATTTGTACTAATCACAAATGTAAGTTTACTTGTTCGAACAAGTAATATAAGTTAAGCAATTAAGAGTTTCTCCTTGTCTTCATAAACAATGTAGTCGAGTTGATGAGTTATCATCTTTGACACTAAGTTCCCCACTCTCTGTAGATTGTATTAGAGTTATACTAAAAAAAATTGTTATTGTGCTTGTTTGAATGAGCTAACGATAATGTTTATAATTTACATATTTGATTATGATATTATATTATCGTTAATACAAGAGTGTGATGCATAAGAGGTATATTGAAAATTATGGATAACATGTTAAACATGAAAAATACAATTTAGGTTGTTATGTAAGTTATAGTTTGATCTTATCATTTATGAGTTGTTATGAACAACTTCATTCATTGGTAAAAATACTATTAAACATTCGGTAGTGTATATATATATATATGAGTATTGTATAGTCGTTAAGTTTAATATAAAATTATTCTAATTGATGTGAATATTTTTCAATCTTTATGAGTCGTTTAGATTGAGTGTGAAAATTATTTTTTGATTTATGTACTATGTTGCGCCCCTGATTGTAAGCAATAGTGTTGCGCCCTCAATTCATATTTATTTTGCGTCTGCGTTGCCTCTGTAGAGATTGGTATTGCTACACGCGTCTCGCACGCCCGATTGAGAAGAGGGGCTGAAAACAATTCATTTAGGAACCAGTAAATTTTTTTTAATTTAACTCTTCATTCTCTTCACTCACTGTAAATTTGCAACCTAACTGCATATAAGGAACAAACACAACTACTGAGTTTCTCTTGTGTCTATACGTATTTGTGTCTCTACAGATAAATACTTAAGAAGCTTCTTTACCATTTGATGGTAGATTGAAAGCGGAGCGGAGAACAATTCATTTTCGAACCGGTAATATAATCTAACTTATCATTTTTCTCTTTTGTACTTTGTATTTGATTTGCACAAATTATTGGAATTTCGTTTGATGAATAAATTTGGTATATATTAGTTTGGTTTATGATAGAAATTTGTGTTGTTGAATAATTGGTGAATGCTTAATAATAGGCATGGTTGTGTCTTTTTTTTACTTTGTATTTGATTTCCACAAATTATTAAAATTTGGTTTGATATAAAGTTGGTATTAGTTTGATTTGTGATGGAAATTTGTGTTGATGAATGGTTGGTGAATGCTTAATAATAAGCATGGGATAGGTAAAATTATGCAAAAGTCATGCCGATTTTTTTTAAATCTCTTCGTAATTAATATTGTTTGATGTATGTGTATATGTCTAACAATATCTAATTTTTTTTATCAGGTCTCACTACATTCAAGTCCGTGAATCACCTCTCTTGTTTCCCGCCTTCTTCCATTACTGTTGCACTTTCCTCCTCTGTGCACAAGTAAGTAACTAAACCTTATTTTTTGTTTAATAAATGCAATTATGTATTTAAATATAAGTGCTAGTACATAATTTAGCTTCATTCCATATTTGTTGATGCATTTCTTTTGTAATTTATTTTTTGTTGCTCCCTTGCAGAGACATATCAGAAGTGGTATTGCTGCATCTCTCGCACAGAAGCCTACCTCTCAGGCACCAGTCTCCCCTGTCCATAAATCCTTAAAAAACAAGTACGTATTTTAACTCTCGATTCTTTGTTAATCTCTAAACCGGTTTGAACTTATACAGTGGAGAATTGAAAATGTTGATTTGATGATCTGAATTTGCAATTGGTTTTCAGTTAGCTAGTAAAGAATTGATTTATTTTAATTGTTGGTTGCTGCCATTGTTGGAATGTTTGTGGTTGTGATGACTTTGGTGAGTGCTGAATAATAAGCACGGGATGTGTACAATTATGCAAAGGTCATGCCGAATTTTTTGTAGAAAAAGTATTCGTAATATTGTTTTAAACACCGGTTTCTGTTTTAGAAGTGCAACAATTTCTTAAATTTAAAATGCTAGTTTATTTTGTGTTTGCAACCTTAGAGTTAGGCTAGACTAATTGACAATCATCCCAGTCATGCTCCATTAAGAAATAAACATGTGCAACTTAATACAGACCATATTCTACAAAGGCTCTAACACACCTTTGATCTGTTGCACATATAGTATGGAGCGTGACTGGATGTATGGTGATAGGGGAACATTTTGACAAAATGCTGAAAGAGTTTTGCAAAGCTGCAGTGCAACACAAGGACAGGACAAAGGCGGAGAAAATTCCATGTCCTTGTGTTGATTGTGGTGTGGTTAGACATTATTCAAGCATCAACGTCGTACAATTGCATGTGAAGACCCGTGGTTTCATGCCGACATTATACAAAATGGATTTTTCATGGAGAACCTGTTGAAGATAATGCTTCATCTTCCTACAGTCACGATCGGTGTAACTCAAGAACCGAGCAGACATTACTATTAACGAGTCAGAACTCCCAAGCGCTTCCAAGTCAATGTTGACAGTGAGTCGACTTATCATGATGAGCAAATGACGAGATGCTTAATAACGTTGAGGATAATTTTGTCGACCGGCCGGATGAGTATCAAAGGTTGTTGGACGCATCCAAAACGGCGTTGTATCCTACTTGCACTAAGTACACGAAATTGACAGCTATATTGAATTTGTTCAACCTGAAGGGAAGATATGGATTGAGTGACAAAGGTTTCACGGCATTCCTCGAGCTGATTCATGATATGCTACCGGATGAGAACGGTCTCCCTACCACCACGTATGAGGCAAAGAAATGGGTGTGTCCAATGGGAGTAGAGTACAAAAAAATTCACGCGTGTCCAAACAACTGTGTGTTGTACAGGGGTGAATACGAACATCTTGACAATTGCCCGAAATGTTCGTTGTCCCGGTATAAGCATAAAGATGGTGAGTACTCCTCCGTTCAGAAAAAAAGCCCTCCAGCAAAACTAGTTTGGTATTTGCCGATTATACCCAGATTCAAACGGTTGTTTGCGAATCCGAAAGATGCAAAGAACTTACGATGGCATGCGGAGGGTAGAAAGAGTGATGAGAAACTAAGACATCCAGCAGATGGGCCTCAGTGGAGAAACATCAATAGACGGTACAAAGAACATTTCGGACATGAAGATAGGAATCTGAGGCTTGGGTTATGTACTGATGGAATGAACCCGTACGGCACATTGAGTAGTCAACACAGTACATGGCCTGTTCTGCTAGTGATCTACAATTTGCCCTCATGGTTGTGTATGAAACGAAAGTACATCATGTTATCTCTCCTGATATCTGGTCCCAAGCAGCCAGGTAATAGCATTGATGTGTACCTTGCCCCTCTGATCGACGATCTGAAGCTATTGTGGAATGAGGGGACCGTGGTATATGATGCTTATGCAAGAGAGAATTTCACGCTCAAGGCTTTGTTGTTCTGTACCGTCAATGACTTCCCTGCGTATGGGAACTTGTCCGGTTACACGGTTAAAGGAACATTTGCATGTCCCATATGCGAGGAAGACACTTGTTCGGACCGTTTAAAACATTGTGGGAAGAATGTTTATATGTGTCATCGACGTCTTCTCCCCGAAGATCACCCTTATCGAGTAACGAAGAGAAAGTTGTTCAATGGTCAAGCCGAAACTCGTGTGGCCCGTCTACCTCTGAGCTCTGAGGAAGTGTACGAAAAGGTTAAGGACATTGCAAATGTATTTGGAAACACATCAAAACCGGCGAAAAACATTTGGAAAAAGTGTTCTATCTTTTGGGAACTACCTTATTGGCGTCATCTTTCTGTGAGACACTGCTTAGACATCATGCACATTGTGAAGAACGTTGGTGAGGCAGTGAGTGGGACTTTACTCAATATACCCGGCAAAACAAAAGACGGATTGAAAATCAGAAAGGACATGCAAACCATGGGTATACGAAAGGAGTTACACCCACAAGAGAACGGGAAACGAATCTACCTACCTCCTGCATGCTACACGCTCTCAAAGGCTGAAAAGATTAGTTTCTGCAAATGTCTGCACTCGGTAAAAGTACCGTCTGGGTACTCTTCAAACTGGAAGAACATTGTATCGATGAAGGATTTAAAACTTTTAGGCATGAAATCTCACGATTATCATGTACTGATGTTACATCTTCTTCCGGTCGCAATTCGAGGGATATTGCCATCTGATGTCAGAAATGCTTTAACTCGGTTATGTTTCTTTTTCAACGCTTTGCTCCAAGGCAATTGACGTAACCTCTCTAGATGATCTACAACGTGAAATTGGTCACATATGTCAACTTGAGATGTATTTCCCACCATCTTTCTTTGATATAATGGTGCATCTAATTGTGCACATCGTTCGAGAGATACAGTTCTGTGGTCCGGTATACTTACGGTACATGTACCCTTTTGAACGGTACATGGGTATTCTGAAAAGTAGAATGAAGAATAGGTATCGACCAGAGGGGAGCATTGTTGAAGCAACAGTGACTGAGGAAGTCACGGAATTTGTGACCGATTATTTGAGTGAGGCAGAGTCTATTGGCATCCCAAAACCACGACACTATGGCAGGTTTAAGGGTAAAGGTGTTATTGGTAGAAAGATCGTGCAAGTTTCGCGTCTACTTATTCATCAAGCACATTTGTTTGTCTTACAACATCTTGAGGTTGTTGAACCTTATTTGGAAACCCATATGGTTGAGTTAAGGCATCAAAATCCTTTGAAAGGCCACATTTGGCTGACAAAGGAACAAAACCGAGTTTTTATCCAATGGTTCAAAGATCATGTGTTGACATTAGCATCATCAGATCCAGAAGCTGTAAGCGAAGAGATCAGATGTTTGGCAATCGGACCTGAAACTAATATTACGTCATTTGAGGGGTATGATATTAGTGGGTATACATACTACACTGCACGCCAAGATGCCAAATCGATAAACCAGAATAGTGGGGTAAAAATTGAAGCTGCTGCCACTGAGTACCACAGCGGTAACCGATCTCAACCAGTTAGTAACTCTAGTTGGTATTATGGTGTCATCGAGGACATCTGGGAACTAGACTATGACATTGATTCCTTTCTGTTGTTCCGGTGCAAGTGGGTGGACAACCGACGCGGGTACCAAAATGATGGAGGGCTTACCTTAGTTGATCTTTCACGGTTACACGGTTATAATGATGATCAATTTGTTCTGGGAAAGGATTGCGAACAAGTGTGGTATGTTGAGGATCCGAAAGACTGCAGATGGGTTGTTCTTCCAGGAAGAAGGCCGGTTGTAATCGAAAATGAAAATGAGGATAACGATGAAAATGGGACTGTAGAGGAAACATCCTTGTTTCCTACTGGATTACCGGATTCGATTGATGATACCGAAAACGATTTGCTCTACGCACGATCAGACCATGATGAGGGTGTTTGGGTAGAAAATATGAAATGATTTATGTTTTTGTACGTGTCAGGTAATGTTGTTAGTAGAATGTAGACTGTAATGTCATCTTAACTGTTATTGTTATGCATCATAGTATTTATGTTATGACTTTATCTGATGAAAATGCTTTATTATTTTTTTTGCAGTGGATGATCACCCTATGGATGACCCCATTGGACGGCTTCTCTGACTGGAGAACCTGAGCCACAGCAGAATAGACCAAGTAAGCGGGTCACAAGAGGAGGAAAGAAGAAGAAGGACCAGTTAGCAGTACACGAGACTGAGGCTGGCCCTTCACAGCAGACCGAAGAGGAGTCAGTTGTCCCACCAGAGGCGAAGAAGCAAAAGAAGAGAGGTGCAACACGTGGGCTGAAGGCTAACAAGGGCCCTCCTACAAAACCGGTGGACTTCAATCAGTTCAACCAACCCCATGGAAATTGGAAGAATGACTTCACCGCTTACGGTAGCCATTTGGTGAAGTCATATTGCAACATAAACCACAACTGGAAGCAAGTGCCTCAAGCATTGAAGGATACTATGTTTCAGCGTCTTCAGGTAAATCTCTACATTATTACTATGATCTTTTGTGAAATAATAGAACATTTATGTTTACTTTACTAACTGAATGATCATGTACGTAGTCGTTCTCCGTGGATCCCGCACTTAAAAAGGATGTGCTATCAGCGATGTCGAAACAGTTCCGGGACCACAAGAATAAGTTGGCTGACAAGTCATCTACAAGATGCCTATCCAGAAGATCCAGATGCCAGATCATGGTGGAGACGGTGAGAGACCACCATGGGAGGTTTACGAGGGCATAACGAAGAGCAATGGGTACAATTTGTTGAGACGTCACACACCGGAGTTCCAGGTGCACTTTATTGTCATACATACATAAATTAATCTTAATTTCTTATGTTTTTTTGTGTTCAATTTCACTAAACATGATCCCATTAATTTATGCAGGCTCTCCGTGCGCAACAACAAGCAAATGCTAAGAAGAATCTGTACCCTCACCACTTAGGTGGAAAAAGTATTGCTCAAAGGGTACCAGAATGGGAGCAAAAGGGATATCTGCCCACGGATGGCTCATTGGATGCCAGTGGCAGAAGAATGAAAGTGTGGGAGTTAAGCCATTCCGAAGAACTCTACTCCCGAAAATCCTCAATACGATGAAGCCACGAGAGCAGTTATTGCTCAAATGGTAAGTGATATCATTTCATTTTTAGTCAAACTGTTCATTTCATTTGTATATGAACTTATGTTAAACTAATAACTGTATTTGTGTGTTGTATTAGGGTGAATTAAGCTCTCAGCTCACCCAGGGCACCTGGACCTCACAGAGGAATGATGATCCTCTTACACGCGCTCTTGGTAAGAAGGATCATCCAGGTCGTGCCATTGGGTTTGGTGGGCACGTTGGTATCCGCCAGGCATTTGGCGTACCCGGGTCCAGAATCAGCCAGGGAAAGACGATTAGCTACGAGGAGCACCTGAGAGCGTTGGCTGAGATGGAGCAGAGGATTACTCAGCGTCGACGAGAGGATCGCTCAGGCTATGTCAAGGCTTCAGCCACAGCAGCATGACAGCCAAGAGGTTTCTCGACCACCAGTTGAGTCACCCATTCAGCAGCAGAGTGCACCGGTAGTGAGAAGTAGTGTCCACTCGGCTGATCCGTTTCCCTATGCATCTCTAAAGGTTAGACTAACATTTCAATTGAGTACATGACGATTAAGATTTTTCACTTGATCACTAATATCATCATAGAGGAATTCTCAATTTTTATCTAAACAAGTTCCACATAACACTCAGGCACCCACTGAGTGCCATCTGTTTTTACAAATTGGAGTAGAAGAGGTCATGGTGGCATGGGGAAAACTTTTCCCCTCTCTTCCAAGTGATATTGTGCACGGTGAACCACTCCGACATTACCATGCACGAGTGCTTCTGGACGAATTTGTTGCAGAGCATGCTGACGTCGGTTTACCGGTGCCGATCAAACAAAGACCTACCTTGCGTTCCGCACAAACTGACAGTGCAGTGGCCTGTACGATTGGTCAGACTCCCTGGGCAGGTATTTACTCTTAACCGTTGCTATAAAACTATTGGTGTACCACCTTGCATCCATATACTTAATTAGACTAATATCATAGGATATGAGCCGACCGAAGACTGATAAGGGCAAAGGAAAAAGAATTGCTGCACCTGTGCAATCAAAGGCATCCACAAATTTCGTGCTTAGACCTGCTTTGGTGGAGAAAAGAATATTGGCCGGCTTGTCGACTAATATGCAGATTCTGCATTCATCGTTGTTGTTGCTACCACCTGATTGTGATTCCCTCACTGTGGAAGATCCCGAGCGGATATTTCACTATATAGTTCAAGGAGAAGATATACATCGATTTGGGATGTATATGTCCGACTTCGAGGAGTGCTTCAGGAGGGATTGGTTGAATGTGTCGATTATCAAGTCAGCCGCCATGTGAGTGACTTCTACCTTTTATATTTTGAATTCATTGATTGGTGATGAATTAGATGTTTGAATAAAAAGTTAATGACTAATGATATTGCCTCATAGGTGGGTGCATGATAAGGCGATCAATGTCTATGAAGATCACAGATTCGGATTCCTGTGTCCTGCTATGTGCAGTGAAGTCCAGATGACAAGTGATATGGAAGGCCTTATGCAATATATGACGAATGCCCTCTTTGAATGTTCTAACAAGTCATTTATTATGCTGCCATATCATTCAGGGTATGATATTTGACTATTTCTCTTAGTATTATCTAAAACATATAGTTTGTGTTAGTTGCTTAATGATTTCAACACATTGTGTAATTTGTGGACAGTCGACATTGGTCATTGCTTGTGCTGGTGATGTTGAAGCACCCACGAATCTTGCAATTTGACTCACTTGGTACGTGCCAAGAGACCGAAGATCTCCACCGCAATACTGGGGTAATTAGTTTGTTATCGTAAACAACAATTATTATTACTTAACATTAACTGTTTCATAACTTGCTACTGATGCTTAAAACTATATATATTGCTGATGTATATAGTTCCATGAGAGCTGCATTATCTCTCCAGAATAAAACAATGAAGAGTAACATCCCTTGGAACACTGTCAAGGTACTCTATTAATTGATAAATTGTGTGTTATAATGTTTAAACTTGTTTATAACTGTCAATATGTGCGTTTGTATAGTGTCCGGTGCAGCCTGGGGGTTCAGAATGTGGATACTATGTCATGAGATTCATGAGTGACATAGTAGGAGCGTCGAACCTTTTACCAGAGCACTCGTTAGACAAGGTAACATTCTTTGAAAGTTTCAGTTATGCTCTTTACATGTTGTTAGACTTGTACGTTTTAGATTAATGTTCATTTTTTTTCAAGGCTTACGAAGAAGTGTTCAAAGGTGGTCAGTATGATGATGCTCAAATTGTTGAGATGCTTGAGGAATGGTCGGAGTTCGTCTGCACAAGTTTAATGAATTGATGATCATGAAGATGTTTTGTGAACTTTTTCGAGTATGTAATTGTAACTCTGTACACTTGTGGATGGTGTAATGGTAGATTTGAATTGTAATGTTGTTTGAAAGTTGTAATTGCATTGGTTTTGTTAACTCTCAAATTGTGGTGCGTCGTTGGTATTAATTGGGAGCTTTTATAACTTTTTAAATGTGTGCTGGAGCTCCCTGTATGGATGAAGCTTTATTACAGGTCTCATTGAACCAAATGCGGTGATATATATATATATATATATATAAGCTGGGATGGAAAAAAACAAAAAAAAAATATACCCTATCTCGGCGGTCTTAGGACAACCGCCGATAGGTACCCATTTCGGCCTTTCGGCGGTTCACAACCGCCGAAATAGGCCTTTTTTCTACTAGTGACCGTCCCACCACCGGGCTTTACTGTGGCTCACTAATCTAGGATGCTACCCATTTAAGGGGTTTGGGCCGTGGAAAAGATTAAATGCCAGGAATCGGATCCAACCTCTTGTGTCTCCTCATCCTCACGCGTGGCCTAAACTATATCGGACTTCTACACATTCCAATTTACTCATACTTAAGTTAGGAGTTAGGTAGTTAGGAATTAGTAGAAGTCATTCCATACATACAATAATACATTACACAAATACACATCCATTCAAGGTACAATACACTACTCAAGTACACTACAAGGTACATACACACTTCATCTTCATCCATTCATTTCATGAATTATACAAACTAAATGTTCAAGACAATATAGCAAGAACAAATATAAAACAAGCACAAGTAAGTGCATTTAAAGTCCGATTCATGCATTTATCTTGTTTAGGTGAGCAAATATGCACACAAATCGGGGTAACTAGGTTAGGATACAGAGCATGAAGAAATCATACCTTTCACCGTTGATTTTGGACTCACCGACTCCTCTTCGGTGTTCGACTAATCAAATCCTATCACATACATAGAGTTTGGTGGTTAATTGTCTATAATTAACCCTACTCATCATTTTCCTAACATTTCCCGGTTTATACTTACTAACCCATGATTATTCAATTCCGTTTACTTATGTTACTTACTTAAAATTACTTCCTAAGCTTGTTCATGGCCTTAATGACCATTAAACATCATTATTCAAGTCTTAATTACCTTATACTATCATTACCATTCAAGTCCCCATCATTAGAATGCATTAAAACACATTTGGGCAATTTTTGGGGTGGTCCGGGTTTGTGTCCAGGGTTACAAACCCGGACCAAACTGAAAATGCAGTTTATGGCGTAAATTCACTATGGTCCGGGTATGTGTACCGGGATACAAAGCCGGACCATGCCCTGGAATGAGTTTCTGGAGTGTTTTCGGGGTGGTCCGGGTTTGTGTACCGATTTGTAAACCTGGACCATCCCTGTTACACATTAAAATGCAGTTTTTAAGCCTCCTTTCAACCCCTAATTCATACTTAATATTTTCCTAATCTTTCCACATGTAATCTAACATGTTTTTAAACCATTTAGGCACACTAAACCTCCTTAATCCAACCATTATACTCCTCTGTTAACTTAACATATTTTTCACTGTTGGTTTCCTTTGTTACAGGTTTACTTCCTAAACTGCTGCTACAGATTTTGGTTTCTTCCTTTCTTCACTAACCTAATGGTTCTTTCATTGCCTTACCTTCATCCCAAGTCTTACCCAATACAACACTCCTTCCAAATCTAGCTCTCAAGCTGATTAACTACTCAATCAAACTCCAAAACATACCTAGTGCATCCTAGGTTATTTCTTCTCATAATCCACACAAGTCTTCTAGTTTCCCATAGAAATTTTGACAGAGGTTCCCTACAATTCTTCACATTCCCAAAGAATTATTTTCATCCCATTAAACCTACTAAACTAGCCATATCCACAATGGATACTAACAACACATAATTCCTGCACATTCTCAACAATAATCCTATTGTGCATAAACCTTAAATACTTGGCTCCAAGGCCCTTAAACATTAGTATACACAACACCAATATAATCCATTCCTTTCTTATCATTGCAGTAGCATTACACCATCCTAAAGCAAGATAGTTACTCATACACAACCACTAAAAGTCTGTACAAAGGTAGATTCATTACCTTGGTGCTACTAGTTTCTTTCTTTCTTTCTTTCTTTCTTTCTTTCTTTCTTTATTTCTTTCTTTCTTTCTTTCTTTCTTTCTTTCTTTCTTCTCGTTTCTTCTTCTCCTTTCCTTTGTTCTTGGTTCACCAATTAGGCAATGCTACAACCCATATCCAAGACACTAATGAGTATCTAATTTAACACTTAAACCCTAGAAATTTACCTTAGAACTTAGGAGCATATATTAGGTTTAGGGGTGACTTTACCTTTCACTCACTAGATAGAGTTCTTGCTTAGCAAGAGGGCAATATTTCCAGCTCCAAGAAGAAGCCAAAACAGCTGGAACAACAAGGAACAAAAGCTCACATTTTAGGGATTCTTAAAATGCAATTAGGAGCTAGGAAGGAGAGATTTTTGGATTTCTTTTTACCTCAAACCAACAAGATGAAGGAGGGGCTTCCAATGGTGGTTTCAAACCTTCAAATGAGGAGTACCCATGGAGATGGAATGGGAGGTTTTCAATTTTTGAACAGAGGAGAATGTTCTCCTTGACAAGAGGATTCCAACGGTATATTTTTTGTAGTATTTGGAGTTGATTTGGGTGTTCAACTTAAGAAAGAAGGGAGGTGCTGTGTGGGGATGTTAAAATCGCCATGGCTGGATCCAAAGGAAGAATAAGAAGCTCAGTCAGAGGAAAAAACGTGAGAGAGGGGGAGTGTTAGGAGAGAGAGGGTTCACTTTTGCTTTTTGTACCTCTTTCTTTTATTTTTTGTCCTTTAGCTAATTAGGAAGAAATAAAAGAGAGGGGAGGGGGCATGCTGGACGGCTGCTACACACACACAAACAAGTGTGTTTTAATTTTTATTTGCGAAGTGGACACACTAGTTTAGCTTATTTATACTTTTACCCCACAACTTGTATTTTTTTGCACTTTTCATTCCCGAGACCCGTTTTCCGGAATTTTCTCGTTCAATTAATTTTATTGGTTCTAGACCTCCATTAATGTTTATAAATGACTATTTGGTTGACCAAAATTGTTACGAGTCTATTTAACCCGCTTAAAGTCGCGTTTTCCTGGTTTCCTCAAAAAACGCGCTTTAAGGTTTGTTTGTGGTTTTAATCCATTTTATGGATCCGTTTTCTTCGAGAATTTGTTCCTACATATTATTTAGGCATAATTAAGCCTTAGGAATCCATATAATACTCTAACCGAGGTCTCGTACCTCCTATGGTTATTTAATGCTTATTTAGCGTTTTTCGCCCTTTTAAGCGTTTCTTCATTTCTTTTGGATTTATTTTTCCTTACCAATATTACTTAGGCACTATTAGGCCCTTAAATACATATTATGATAATTTTAATTATATTTAGATTCGGGGTATTTCACCATCAAAAGCCCTGACCACCACTCAGAAACCACACACTCTCACCAGCGGCATGTTCATTCTCTAAGAAACAAAGTGTAGATCTGAAATTCTTAGTCAGGAGATGATTATTTCACTCTTCTTTTTCAGTAGATTTTTACTCAAGCATTGCCACGTTTGGCACGTTTTCCAGCAATTTCTCGCTTTGAACAATTTTCAATTCTCATCATCGCCATGTTTGGCACATTTTTCAACAGTTTCTTGCTTTAAACAAGTATTTTACATGCACTGTGATTGCATTTTACAAACTTTTGCATACACCTCATCATTGCCACGTTTGGCCCTTTTACAATTGGTTTTCACCACATGTATCTGCACGAGACCATTATCTTTCTAACTCATTTTTAGTTCGAGACCCAAAATCAGTGCGAGACCATGCATTTTCGTCATTCAGTGCGAGACCTAGCATCTTCATTCAATGCGAGACCTAGAATCAGTGCGAGATCTAGCTTTTTCTTCATCCATTTAGTACGAGGCTTTAGTGCGAGACCCATCATCTTCATCAGTGTGAGACCCATCATTTTCTTCAGTGCGAGACCATGCATCTTCTTCAGTGCGAGACCCATCATTTTCGAGACCTTAGTTCGAGACCTAGAGTTTTCTTTAGTGCGTGATCTAGCATTTTCATTATTCAGTGCGAGACCGAGTGTCATCATCTAGTGTGAGACCAGTACGAGACCTAGTATCATCTTCAGTGCGAGACAAATACGAGACAGAGAGTGATATAAGTTGGGGGGCAGAGGCAATAAGTCCCATCTTCATGTCAACTTTTTGGGAGAAACAACTAGTGAGCAGTGGCAATAAGTCCCCTTGGTAATCTAGAAGTTATCCCAGTACCCTAGTTGGTGGGCAGAGGCAATAAGTCCCCATAGTATACCAACCAGGAGCATTGGAACGGGTTTCAGTCCCCAGAAGAATCCGAGCATCATCAGCATATCATATCATCTTCTTCTGCATGACATCTACATTTGCATTACAGGTTCTCGACACCTTAGAATGTTCGGAATTCTTTATTTCACTTTAGGTAGTCAACGCCTTAGAATGGCTTGACATCATTTCATTCATTATAGGTAGTCAACACCTTAGAATAGCTTGACATCATTTCATTCATTATAGGTAGTCAACGCCTTAGAATAGCTTGACATCATTCATTATAGGTAGTCAACGCCTTAGAATAGCTTGACATCATTTCGTTCATTATAGGTAGTCAACGCCTTAGTTTGACACCATTTCATTCATTATAGGTAGTCAACGCCTTAGAATAGCTTGACATCATTTCATTCATTATAGGTAGTCAACACCTTAGAATAGCTTGACATAATTTCATTAATTATAGGTAGTCAACGCCTTAGAATAGCTTGACATCATATCATCCTGATAGGTAGTCGGCGCCTTAGAATAGTCCGACATTACTTCATTTTTACCTTTAGGTGGTCGACGCCTTAGAATCGCTCAACATCCTTCCACTTTACTCATAGGTAGTCAGCGCCTTAGAATAGCTTGACACAATTTGTCGGTTTTCAACTGCATGCGGGGTCTTTTAAGATCCAAAATTTTGGGGTATCACTCAAGCATCAACTAGCCTTTTCATTTCCAATACAAAGTCTAGTTGACGGGGGGCAACCTGTTATACCCAAAATTTTAACCCCCCGGAAGAGAGTCTCTACTAATAGGCTAGTTTGGTCAAGTAGCAAGGGTTCCCAATTTGATCGGCACATTTCAGAGTACTAGGGACAACTTAGTCATCTTCAGCGGCATTTTCGTAATTTTTCAAGGCTCCTAAGCCCCCTATGAGCTTTCTCTCTCTTCCAAAGAAGGGTAAAATCAATTCAAAATGCTTTGAAATTTTAACCCATGATAGAGGATGACATTTTGGGCATAACGGCATTGGATTTTGGATTTTTCGAATTTCCAATAATTTTCTAGCAATTTCTGATTGAATATGACGAGAAATTGAATTTAAAAATATTCCAATATCCAAAAAATTCGATTCCACTTTGGAAAAATGAGAAATACCATCTTTTACCCATGTTTATAATTTTCCTTTTGGAAGCTCTTGAGCTAAAACGTCGGTAAATCAGGGTTTTTACCGGATTTTTCTATCTTTAAGGAATCCTATATAAGGAACCTTATCCATTGATCAAATCAGAACTCCGAGAACCCTAGACTATCAAAGAAGCCAGCCGTTTCATTCTCTTCATGTTTTGAACTCTAGAGTCACAATCAAACACAAAAATCTCACCAAAATCAACACCAAAACACATTCTTCAACTCCCATCACACCCATAATCATCAAATCACCATCAAACCTCCACCAAAGCGTGAAGAACACCACCAATTCTCAATAGTCATAAGCCGAGTTCGAACTCGATCCAGAACCGAGATCAATGGAGCACCGAAAGAACCCTGACGTGAAGAGTCTCATTGTTCCAGGAACTAAAACAGGTTATAATCATACTTTTCTGAAACCTTACCACTTTATTAGTCTTCTGTCAAATTTTGGGTTCAAACCAACCCTTTTTACCTTCTGTATTGCTAATTTCTTTTGCGTCTACCTTGTTACTTGTTTGTAAAGTTTCGTGTATAATTCGACTTCAAACTGAAATCTTTCAATTCCTAACGTATTTGTGAGCCTCGATTTTTGAACTTTATCTTATGTTGATTAGATTGATTAGGATCTGGTCGAGTTATTGGTCCACTTATAACCTAAGATTAATAACTATGTGATATAACATGAATTATTAAAACCTAAATTAGCTCACTGGAACCTAATTAGAGTCGCCACCTAATTTTGACCTAGGGTAAATTAGGAAAGGAGAGTTCGGGTTCAGGGGCTTGATATTCGACTTATTTAGGGTACAAATTACTTTCACAACCCCAAGAAGTCGTTTTTTCTCTACTTAGTTTAATTATGGCTTATTAACGAGTCGTTTTAACCTAAGTGCGCGCTTCTGATTTTTTTTGTATTTTTAACATTTTTTGATAGAAAATAAAAGTGAAATTAAAAACTACCTAAACTAGGGTTTCAGAGGCAGAATTAGGTCAAATTTTAATTTTGTCCGTTGCCACGGACCTAATGTCCGAGACCACGGACCCCAGTTGAATTACATAATTACGAAAACAGAACTAAAATAAAAACATAAACTTGTAAAGTCCGGGGCCACGGACAGGGCATCCGTGGGCTGGACATGCACCTTTAAAAACCCTAAAGTTTGAAAATCAAAAAATTAAAAATCCCACCACAGTCCGGGGACTTGCTCCTTTTTATAGACTTTCTTAAAGATAAAGAAAATCTAGTAAAAGTGAGACTTTTTAGAATTTTAATTAAGTGACTTCCCAAAGGAATCTTGCTGTGAAATTTTAGCCACGTGTTAAGGATGGCAATTATTATTTTTCTGAAGTGGAATCGAATTTTTTAAATGTTGGAATATTTTTAAATTCATATTATCGTTAGATTCAATCAGAAATTGCTGGAAAATTCTCAGAAATTTGAAAAAACAGAATTCCAACGTCATTATGCTTAAAATGTCATCCTCTATCATGGGTTAAAATTTTAAAGCATTTCAAGTTGATTTGAGCATCTTTTGGAGGAGAGAGAAAGCCTATAGGAGGTCTTGGGAGCCTTAAAAATTAGGAAACACCCCTAACGATGACGAAACTACTCCCAATGCCCTGGAATGCGCAGAAGCCAGGATCCCTCATGACTTGATTGAAGTGCCTCTCATAACATCAAAGCCTTACAAACCCTAACTAGGGGGGGTCAAAATTTTGGGTATAACAGATTGCCCCCCGTCAGCTAGACTTTTTAATGAAGGTGAAAAGGCTAGTTGATGCTTGAGTGATACCCCAAAATTTCATATTTTTTCCAAGACCCATGCATGTTATCGAAAACTGATAAATTGTGTCAAGCTATTCTAAGGCGCTGACTACCTATAAGTGAAGTGAGGAGATGTCAAGCGATTCTAAGGCGTTGACTACCTGGAAGGAATGAGTAGAATGTCAAGCTATTCTAAGGCGTTGACTACCTTTAAGGGATGAGAGTAATTTTGACTTCCTACAAGAAAAGCAGAGATGATGTCAAGCTATTCTAAGGCGCTGACTACCTGAAAGTGGGTTAAGGTACGCTGAGCATTCTAAGATGTTGGGAACCTAAAAGTTTAAATGGTATGCAGATGCAGGAATGCTGGTATGCCAACGATGCTGATGATGTTGATGATGCCGATGATGCTCGGATGCTTCTGGGGACCGGAACCCGTGCCAATGCTCCTGGCTAGACCCAATGTGGACTTATTGCCATCGCCCCCCAAGCCGGTGTACAGGGATAACTCCTGGTAAAAACCCTGGGGACTTATTGCCTTCGCCCACCATTCGTTGATCCCAAAGTAAGCACATATCACAGGAGGATTTATTGTGAAGAGGGGTTTGGGCTCATGATGAGCCTTAGGATGTTTGATTGTGGAGGTAGGGTTTAGGACGGGCCTTTGGGTGTGTGATATGGAGGAAGATCTTAAGACAGGCCTTTGGGTGTGATATGGAGAGAGGTCTTAGGACGGGCCTTTGGGTGTGATGTGAAGGTGCTTGATGCCTTGAATAACCTTCACCTATTGGGTAGTTGGGTCTCAAATGGTGTTTGTTATTGCAATTGTTGGAATCAACCAACAATTGCCCTCAGTATTTTTCCTTAAGGCGATCTGAGCTTTTACGGTTCGTGGCAATCAATCGGAATGATCGATTGCCCCCAGTATTTTCTTTGAATTAACCGCACGAAATAAGTGTTACTCTCACCAGGTAAGGGTTCATTTGTTGTGGTGCTTCCTATTCTACACTTGATGTGTTTAACACTACACCCATCCTCTTCTTTCGGTCATAACGTTTTGATCATTGAATTTGACATTTGTTTAACTTATGCCTTCGAGTTGTTACTTTCACTTGATTGGATACACAACTACTAAGTCGGAAGTCTTTAGAGCTTATAACGTGACCATGGGGTGTGATGAATGACAATGGGGTCATGGAGGATTATTTGGGGTATGTGGAGCTATGTAGGTGACCAAAACTGCAACTTGCTCCTTCTTTCAGGTTTGCTTCCTCTTGTCTTGAAGTCGTATTAGCTACTTCGTGATGACTTTGCTTGTGAGCTTGGAATATTGGACTTTTGGGCTGTCCTTTTACATTACTTTTCTCTCTTCTGATTTTGGATTTCGTCAAGGCTTTTCAGATTTACCTTTCTTTAAATCTCTTTTCCTTCGGAGTTCTTGTGGTTCTCGGTTTTGAACTTCGAGAGCCGTTTTTGATGTGAGCTCCTTTTTGATCCTGTGTCACTTTGGGACCATTTGCGGATTGTTTCGTCACGCTGGTAGCGGTTTTGCTTCTTTGGACATGTGGAGTTTCTATCTGAAGGTCGAGCCCCTTGCTTCCTTTGGTCACCGGGTTGGATGCTCATCATTGGCTGGCTTATTTTGTGGGGCTTTCAAGTGTAAGAAAAAGGGAGTATATGAAAGGCTCAACGGGGATGCCTAGGGTTTAGTGTCAGGTTTCACAAGCTTTTGGCTATGTGGTGCTGTACCTAGGTGCTTCGTCATCCTTAATAGTTGTGTATCCGTTCTTTGTTACTTTTCGCAGGTCTGAGAGTAAGTTCACAAATAATCTCCTTCGATCGGAGTCATGCCGTTTGTCTCACCTTTGAATGTAATCTTATTGGAGTCGTGTAAAAATGACGCGCTCGTTCTCTCTTGGTTTTACCGCTCAAGACATCTCACGTAATTTTCGCTCAAAGACTTGTTCATGCATTTAAACAAAAGAAATAATCATTTTCAAGCTTAAACTCAAATTGCCCCCAGTATTGTTTTGGGGTTTATTTAACAAACTTTTTGAATTCCCAGGTTATGGATGGTGATTGTATGTGTGATGGTAAATGATGATGGGGAGCTCTTATGAGGAGGTGATTGTTGAATGATTCATTTTTTCTTTTGTGGCAGCAATTTTTTGGTTGAAGCTTTGGTGAAGTAGCAAAACGATGAAGTGGTATGATACATGTGATAACTGTAATGGAGGTGGTGAATGTATGTTTGGGAAGGTGGTTTTGTACAAGAGGATTCGTGAAAGACAAAGGTTTTTACTTTCGACGTCTATGAACATGCTTCATGAGGGATTCTTTTTACTTTTACTTTTCCATTTTTTTTGCTTTTTCCATTTTTTTGGGCACATGAACGAATGTACAAACATTAATCCAAGCATATAGAAGAACATGAGCAAAGAAGAAATTTTATTAATAACCAAAAGGAGCAACAATGGCATTAAGTACCATATAAACGGAAAATACAATTGAACTAGATAAAGAAAGAAAGGTAATTAATTAAAAAGAAAGAAAAAGAAGCTACGCAAAACAACTGAAGGGAAAAGAAAAATAACAAAGATTCCTAGTGGTGTTCCGGCATGGGATTCCCGAAGATATTCCCGTGCTCCGAGAACTAAAGTCCCTGGTCAATCATGTCTTGGATCTTATGCTATAAGGCCTTGCAATGATCGGTGTCACAACCAGGTAACTGATGGTAGTGACAGAATTTATTTGGACTCTTGCCCAAAAGGGTAACTCCTGGCCGGGGTGGAAGAGGCTGTAAGATGTTCTTCTCCTGAAGCTTTTTGAGCCTGACTGAAAGGCTGGCCGATATCCATGAATTCTTGCTGATTTAAATCCAGTCTTGGAGGTGGTACCGCCCGATAGCTCCTCCCTTGTTCCCTTGGTTGCTGGACTGCATTCACCTCATACTGTCCTGCATACCTCTACGGTGCGCTATGTGTGTAAGCTGCGGTTGAGTAAAAAGCTTTCACTGGTTCAGATTTTGGGAACTTTGAGTTACTTCCGGATCCCCGAGGATATCCAAGCTTTAGGTCTCCCTTGTGGATCTTCTCCTCCAACACACCTACCTGGCCCATGAGCATATCAAATCTTGGAAAATACATGTACTTTAGCTCATCATTGTACTGCTTCTGCATGTTCTTGATGATCATGTGAATTTGTTCCTGCTCATCCATCCTTGTGGGCATGCCTGCTGCCTTCCTCCTCCACCGCTTTATAAAGTCAGACATGGACTCACTTCCCGTTTGGCGCGTGCTGGTGAGGTCAGACCAGGTGATTTCTAAATTTTTAGCATACTCAAAGTGAGATAGAAAAGCTTCACATACCTCCTCGTATGTCTTGGTGTTCATTCTTTAAGTTAGGTATCATCGTTGGGGAATCTCATCTAGGTATCAGGCAAAAACCTTAGCCTTTTGCATATCATTGAGCCTCATGATAGACATCTCTCGATCAAACATCGCCAAATGGATTTGGGGGTCGGTCGAGCCCTTGTAGAGAGCTAAAGTGGGGAGCTTCAGCTTCGTGGGTAGTTCAACGTCCGGATAGGACCCCATGGAGAAGTAGTCAAAACCAGTAGGTTTACTAGCCTTTTCCATGCGCTCAATGCGCCTTAGAACCCTCTGAACTTCCACGGCTAGTTGGTTCCGGGAGCGTCACCTCTGTACCCAACTTGGGTGTCATGTCCCTCCAAGGAGATATTGTCCATGCCGTATAAGGGGTTGACAAATCCTTGCAGTGGTCTCTCCTGTCTTGCCGCCTCTAAAGATCCAATCTTCTCATGGAGCTCAACTGTTGTTGCTACATGCCGAGCCTCCAAGGCTTTGATGGCAGCTTGATGTTTCTGTACCAAGCCGGCTATTTGATTCTGCTCCCCTAGGAACCCCGGTGGTCCCACTTTGAGCTGCCATTTCCAACGTGGCCAGCTTATCTTCCAACTTAGCGATTGTGTCCACATATTTGTTCTCGAGTGCCTGGATTGCCTCCTGGTGTTTCAAATCAAAAATTTTCATGAGCTCCTCAACAGAAGTGTTCTGGTTTCTCCCCTCTGCTTACTGATCCTCCTGAGGGATATCGTCATGAACCTGAGCTGACATGTCGGATGAGCTGGAGTCTATTTCAGGCTAGAATGATGGAAGTGGGGGAGTAGGCAGTCGGGTCAAACGTCCAGAACTTCTGTCCCAACGTCTTTCTGAAATTTTGCCTTCTTTCTGTTTTAGAACGTAAAGTAAAAACCATTAGGGCTGGCCTTCAAGGACATGGAAAGGTTTTCCCTTGAGGACCCTTGTGTTCTAATTACAAGACTCCTTTTCTCTTTTTTTTGGACTGTTTAGGCCGAGAGGGCCGGAAATTTTTGGCATGTGAAATGGGCCAACAATCTTAAAGGGAATAATGGAAACTCTCGAGCTTGTCTTGAGGGATGATTCGTGGAGGTAAAAGCATTAAGGCCACTAAAACTTTTAAGTGTTTCATTTGGGCCGGAGAAGATTGTAAACTTGATGCAGATGTTGGGCCTAAGGCCCAGAAAAAACATACACACAGAAATCATGCATAGAGAGTTATGCAAATGTCCTCACAAGATGACTCAGTCCAACGGGTATGGATCGATCCGGAGAGGTGCTTGGGGCGCAAGCCCAGGTCACCACAGAGGAATAGGGCTTGCACGCTATTCTCTTTGGGCTTCCCCACACTTTTCACATCACCTAAAGGCATGCGTCTACGGTCGGGTCTTTGACTAACCAAACAATGGGCTAGGTAAGGGTACTTCCAGGAAAATGCTTGGGGTAAAGCCTGAGTATTAAGGGGATATGGTTAGACGACATCCTCCAATTTTCCCCACTTATTCGCATCACCTTGAAATGTGTGAGTTCTTGACTGGGGACCCTAGACGGGACCGGGGTGAAATCGGCTTGTGTGGACCCATGCTCTCATATGATGCTATGATTACAAAAGTTTAAAATGTGCACGAAAATAAACAAACAACATAATAAAAGCCATAATAAACAATTTCAAGTTAAGCCCTCTTTCTTAAAATTAAACAAGTTAAAACTAAGAAGTTGTCCCCAGTAGAGTCGCCATGAACTCTATCCTGTGTTGATTAGATTGATTAGGATCTGGTCGAGTTGTAGGTCCACTTAAAACCTAAGATTAATAACTATGTCATATAACATTAATTATTAAAACCTAAACTAGCTCACTGGAACATTTAGAGTCTCCACCTAATTTTGACCTAGGGTAAATTAGGAAAGGAGAGTTCAGGTACGGGGGCTTGATATTCGACTTATTTAGGGTTCAAATTACTTTCACTACCCCATCAAGTGTTTTTTTCTCTACTTAGTTTAATTATGGCTTATTACGAGTCGTTTTAACCTAAGTGCGCACTTCTGATTTTTTTTTTGTATTTGTAACATTTTTTGACAGAAAATTGAAGTGAAATTAAAAACTACCTAAACTAGGGTTTCAGAGGCAGAATTAGATCAAATTTTAATTATGTCCGTAGCCACTGACCAAATGTCCGAGACCATGAACCTCAGTTGAATTACATAATCACGAAAATAGAACTAAAATAAAAACGTAAACTTGAAAAGTACGGGGCCACGGACAGGGCGTCCGTGGGCCCGGACCTGCACCGTTAAAAACCTTAAAGTTTTAAAAATCAAAAAATTAAAAATCCAACCACCGTCCAGGGGCGTCCGAGCTTACAGACAGGGCGTTCGGGACCCCGAACATAGCGTCCGTGGGTGCGGACCGCCCTCGGACGGCGGCGTTTGGGCGGTTCCCGACGGTCCTTTTGGCTAAAAATTTATGTACTTGTAGCCTGAAAGATGTACAAGATGTTAGTGATTAAAACTTTTCAGTTTGAAGCCGAATAATGCACGAAACTTAGCAAACAAGTAACAATGCTAGCAAAAACAATAAGCAATACAGCGGCCAAGAAGAGTCGGTTTGAACCCAAATTTCAAAATAAGATTGATAAAGTCGTAGAGAGTTAGGAAAGTGGAATTTTTTCCTGTTTTACCTTCGGATTTACAATGATTCTTCGCGTCGAGATTCGTAGAGTGCTCCGTTGATGGCAGATCTGAAAGGTCTTCGAACCAAGCTTCTAGTTGTTGGTTTTTCATGCTGTTCTTCACGTTTTGGTGGTGTTTCTATGGGATTTTGATGATTGTTGATGCTTTGGGAGTTGGAAAATGAGTTTAGATGGTGATTTCGGGATAATTTTGGTATGATTATGGTGGCCGGGTGTTGAAAAACGTGAATGAGAGAGGAGAGGCAATGCTTTTTGACTTCCGAGGGTTCTTGAGCTTGTGAGATTCTGATTTTATCCATAGACTTGCTCCTTTTTATAGAGTTTCTTAAAGATAAATAAAATCTAATAAAAATGAGATTTTTTGGAATTTTAATTAAGTGACTTCCCAAAGGAATCTTGTTGTGAAATTTTAGCCACGTGTTAAGGATGGCAATTATGATTTTTATGAAGTGGAATCGAATTTTTTAAATTATGGAATATTTTTAAATTCAGTTTATCGTCTGATTCAATCAGAAATTACTGGAAAACTATTGGAAATTCAAAAAATCAAAATTCTAACGCCATTATGCTCAAAATGTCATCCTCTATCATGGGTTATAATTTCAAAGAATTTCAAGTTGATTTGAGCATCTCTTGGAGGAGAGAGAAAGCCTATAGGAGGTCTTGGGAGCCTTAAAAATTATGAAAACGCCCCTAACGATGACGAAACTACTCCCAATGCCCCGGAATGTTCCGATCGAGCCGGGATCCCTCATGACTTGATTGAAGTGCCAATCATATCATCAAAGCTATTCTAAGGCGTTGACTACCTTTAAGGGATTAGAGTAATTTTGACTTCCTACAAGAAAAGCAAAGATGATGTCAAGCTATTCTAAGGCGCTGACTACCTGAAAGTGGGTTAAGGTACGCTGAGCATTCTAAGATGTTGGGAACCTAAAAGTTTAAATGGTATGCAGATGCAGGAATGCTGGTATGCCAACGATGCTGATGATGCTGATGATGTTGATGATGCCGATGATGCTCGGATGCTTCTGGGGACCGGAACCCGTGCCAATGCTCCTGGCTGGACCCAATGTGGACTTATTGCCATCGCCCCCCAAGCCGGTGTACAGGGATAACTCCTGGTAAAAACCCTGGGGACTTATTGCCTTCGCCCACCATTCGTTGATCCCAAAGTAAGCTGACATATCACAGGAGGATTTATTGTGAAGAGGGGTTTGGGCTCATGATGAGCCTTAGGATGTTTGATTGTGGAGGTAGGGTTTAGGATGGGCCTTTGGGTGTGTGATATGGAGGAAGATCTTAAGACAGGCCTTTGGGTGTGATGTGGAGAGAGGTCTTAGGACGGGCCTTTGGGTGTGATGTGAAGGTGCTTGATGCCTTGAATAACCTTCACCTATTGGGTAGTTGGGTCTCAAATGGTGTTTGTTATTGCAATTGTTGGAATCAACCAACAATTGCCCTCAGTATTTTTCCTTAAGGCGATCTGAGCTTTTACGGTTCGTGGCAATCAATCGGAATGATCGATTGCCCCTAGTATTTTCTTTGAATTAACCACGCGAAACAAGTCTTACTCTCACCAGGTAAGGGTTCATTTGTTGTGGTGCTTCCTATTCTACACTTGATGTGTTTAACACTACACCCATCCTCTTCTTTCGGTCATAACGTTTTGATCATTGAATTTGACATTTGTTTAACTTATGCCTTCGAGTTGTTACTTTCACTTGATTGGATACACAACTACTAAGTCGGAAGTCTTTAGAGCTTATAACGTGACCATGGGGTGTGATGAATGACAATGGGGTCATGGAGGATTATTTGGGGTATGTGGAGCTATGTAGGTGACCAAACTGCAACTTGCTCCTTCTTTCAGGTTTGCTTCCTCTTGTCTTGAAGTCGTGATTACTTCGTGATGACTTTGCTTGTGAGCTTGGAATTGGACTTTTGGGCTGTCCTTTTACATTACTTTTCTCTCTTCTGATTTTGGATTTCGTCAAGGCTTTTCAGATTTACCTTTCTTTAAATCTCTTTTCCTTCGGAGTTCTTGTGTTTCTCGGTTTTGAACTTCGAGAGCCGTTTTTGATGTGAGCTCCTTTTTGATCCTGTGTCACTTTGGGACCATTTGTGGATTGTTTCGTCACGCTGGTAGCGGTTTTGCTTCTTTGGACATGTGGAGTTTCTATCTGAAGGTCGAGCCCCTTGCTTCCTTTGGTCACCGGGTTGGATGCTCATCATTGGCTGGCTTATTTTGTGGGGCTTTCAAGTGTAAGAAAAAGGGAGTATATGAAAGGCTCAACGGGGATGCCTAGGGTTTAGTGTCAGGTTTCACAAGCTTTTGGCTATGTGGTGCTGTACCTAGGTGCTTCGTCATCCTTAATAGTTGTGTATCCGTTCTTTGTTACTTTTCGCAGGTCTGAGAGTAAGTTCACAAATAATCTCCTTCGATCGGAGTCATGCCGTTTGTCTCACCTTTGAATGTAATCTTATTGGAGTCGTGTAAAAATGACGCGCTCGTTCTCTCTTGGTTTTACCGCTCAAGACACTCTCACGTAATTTTCGCTCAAAGACTTGTTCATGCATTTAAACAAAAGAAATAATCATTTTCAAGCTTAAACTCAAATTGCCCCCAGTATTGTTTTGGGGTTTATTTAACAAACTTTTTGAATTCCCAGGTTATGGATGGTGATTGTATGTGTGATGGTAAATGATGATGGGGAGCTCTTATGAGGAGGTGATTGTTGAATGATTCATTTTTTCTTTTGTGGCAGCAATTTTTTGGTTGAAGCTTTGGTGAAGTAGCAAAACGATGAAGTGGTATGATACATGTGATAACTGTAATGGAGGTGGTGAATGTATGTTTGGGAAGGTGGTTTTGTACAAGAGGATTCGTGAAAGACAAAGGTTTTTACTTTCGACGTCTATGAACATGCTTCATGAGGGATTTTTTACTTTTACTTTTCCATTTTTTTTGCTTTTTCCATTTTTTTGGGCACATGAACGAATGTACAAACATTAATCCAAGCATATAGAAGAACATGAGCAAAGAAGAAATTTTATTAATAACCAAAAGGAGCAACAATGGCATTAAGTACCATATAAACGGAAAATACAATTGAACTAGATAAAGAAAGAAAGGTAATTAATTAAAAAGAAAGAAAAAGAAGCTACGCAAAACAACTGAAGGGAAAAGAAAAATAACAAAGATTCCTAGTGGTGTTCCGGCATGGGATTCCCGAAGATATTCCCGTGCTCCGAGAACTAAAGTCCCTGGTCAATCATGTCTTGGATCTTATGCTATAAGGCCTTGCAATGATCGGTGTCACAACCAGGTAACTGATGGTAGTGACAGAATTTATTTGGACTCTTGCCCAAAAGGGTAACTCCTGGCCGGGGTGGAAGAGGCTGTAAGATGTTCTTCTCCTGAAGCTTTTTTAGAGCCTGACTGAAAGGCTGGCCGATATCCATGAATTCTTGCTGATTTAAATCCAGTCTTGGAGGTGGTACCGCCCGATAGCTCCTCCCTTGTTCCCTTGGTTGCTGGACTGCATTCACCTCATACTGTCCTGCATACCTCTACGGTGCGCTATGTGTGTAAGCTGCGGTTGAGTAAAAAGCTTTCACTGGTTCAGATTTTGGGAACTTTGAGTTACTTCCGGATCCCCGAGGATATCCAAGCTTTAGGTCTCCCTTGTGGATCTTCTCCTCCAACACACCTACCTGGCCCATGAGCATATCAAATCTTGGAAAATACATGTACTTTAGCTCATCATTGTACTGTGCATGTTCTTGATGATCATGTGAATTTGTTCCTGCTCATCCATCCTTGTGGCATGCCTGCTGCCTTCCTCCTCCACCGCTTTATAAAGTCAGACATGGACTCACTTCCCGTTTGGCGCGTGCTGGTGAGGTCAACCAGGTGATTTCTAAATTTTTAGCATACTCAAAGTGAGATAGAAAAGCTTCACATACCTCCTCGTATGTCTTGGTGTTCATTCTTTAAGTTAGGTATCATCGTTGGGGAATCTCATCTAGGTATCAGGCAAAAACCTTAGCCTTTTGCATATCATTGAGCCTCATGATAGACATCTCTCGATCAAACATCGCCAAATGGATTTGGGGGTCGGTCGAGCCCTTGTAGAGAGCTAAAGTGGGGAGCTTCAGCTTCGTGGGTAGTTCAACGTCCGGATAGGACCCCATGGAGAAGTAGTCAAAACCAGCAGGTTTACTAGCCTTTTCCATGCGCTCAATGCGCCTTAGAACCCTCTGAACTTCCACGGCTAGTTGGTTCCGGGAGCGTCACCTCTGTACCCAACTTGGGTGTCATGTCCCTCCAAGGAGATATTGTCCATGCCGTATAAGGGGTTGACAAATCCTTGCAGTGGTCTCTCCTGTCTTGCCGCCTCTAAAGATCCAATCTTCTCATGGAGCTCAACTGTTGTTGCTACATGCCGAGCCTCCAAGGCTTTGATGGCAGCTTGATGTTTCTGTACCAAGCCGGCTATTTGATTCTGCTCCCCATAGGAACCCCGGTGGTCCCACTTTGAGCTGCCATTTCCAACGTGGCCAGCTTATCTTCCAACTTAGCGATTGTGTCCACATATTTGTTCTCGAGTGCCTGGATTGCCTCCTGGTGTTTCAAATCAAAAATTTCATGAGCTCCTCAACAGAAGTGTTCTGGTTTCTCCCCTGCTACTGATCCTCCTGAGGGATATCGCATGAACCTGAGCTGACATGTCGGATGAGCTGGAGTCTATTTCAGGCTGGAATGATGGAAGTGGGGGAGTAGGCAGTCGGGTCAAACATCCAGAACTTCTGTCCCAACGTCTTTCTGAAATTTTGTCTTCTTTCTGTTTTAGAACGTAAAGTAAAAACCATTAGGGCGCTGGCCTTCAAGGACATGGAAAGGTTTTCCCTTGAGGACCCTTGTGTTCTAATTACAAGACTCCTTTTCTCTTTTTTTTGGACTGTTTAGGCCGAGAGGGCCGGAAATTTTTGGCATGTGAAATGGGCCAACAATCTTAAAGGGAATAATGGAAACTCTCGAGCTTGTCTTGAGGGGATGATTTCGTGGAGGTAAAAGCATTAAGGCCACTAAAACTTTTAAGTGTTTCATTTGGGCCGGAGAAGATTGTAAACTTGATGCAGATGTTGGGCCTAAGGCCCAGAAAAAACATACACACAGAAATCATGCATAGAGAGTTATGCAAATGTCCTCACAAGATGACTCAGTCCAACGGGTATGGATCGATCCGGAGAGGTGCTTGGGGCGCAAGCCCAGGTCACCACAGAGGAATAGGGCTTGCACGCTATTCTCTTTGGGCTTCCCCACACTTTTCACATCACCTAAAGGCATGCGTCTACGGTCGGGTCTTTGACTAACCAAACAATGGGCTAGGTAAGGGTACTTCCAGGAAAATGCTTGGGGTAAAGCCTGAGTATTAAGGGGATATGGTTAGACGACATCCTCCTATTTTCCCCACTTATTCGCATCACCTTGAAATGTGTGAGTTCTTGACAGGGGACCCTAGACGGGACCGGGGTGAAATCGGCTTGTGTGGACCCTCGCTCTCATATGATGCTATGATTACAAAAGTTTAAAATGTGCACGAAAAAAACAAACAACATAAAAAAGCCATAATAAACAATTTCAAGTTAAGCCCTCTTTCTTAAAATTAAACAAGTTAAAATTAAGAAGTTGTCCCCAGTAGAGTCGCCATTTTGTGAGCCTCGATTTTTGAACTCTATCCTATGTTGATTAGATTGATTAGGATCTGGTCGAGTTGTAGGTCCACTTAAAACCTAAGATTAATAACTATGTCATATAACATTAATTAAAAACCTAAACTAGCTCACTGGAACACAATTAGAGTCTCCACCTAATTTTGACCTAGGGTAAATTAGGAAAGGAGAGTTCAGGTACGGGGGCTTGATATTCGACTTATTTAGGGTTCAAATTACTTTCACTACCCCATCAAGTCGTTTTTTCTCTACTTAGTTTAATTATGGCTTATTACGAGTCGTTTTAACCTAAGTGCGCATTCTGATTTTTTTTTTGTATTTGTAACATTTTTTGACAGAAAATTGAAGTGAAATTAAAAACTACCTAAACTAGGGTTTCAGAGGCAGAATTAGATCAAATTTTAATTATGTCCGTAGCCACTGACCTAATGTCCGAGACCATGAACCTCAGTTGAATTACATAATCACGAAAATAGAACTAAAATAAAAACGTAAACTTGAAAAGTACGGGGCCACGGACAGGGCGTCCGTGGGCCCGGACATGCACCGTTAAAAACCTTAAAGTTTTAAAAATCAAAAAATTAAAAATCCAACCACCGTCCAGGGGCGTCCGAGCTTACAGACAGGGCGTTCGGGACCCCGAACATAGCGTCCGTGGGTGCGGACCGCCCTCGGACGGCGGCGTTTGGGCGGTTCCCGACGGTCCTTTTGGCTAAAAATTTATGTACTTGTAGCCTGAAAGATGTACAAGATGTTAGTGATTAAAACTTTTCAGTTTGAAGCCGAATAATGCACGAAACTTAGCAAACAAGTAACAATGCAGTAGCAAAAACAATAAGCAATACAGCGGCCAAGAAGAGTCGGTTTGAACCCAAATTTCAAAATAAGATTGATAAAGTCGTAGAGAGTTAGGAAAGTGGAATTTTTTCCTGTTTTACCTTCGGATTTACAATGATTCTTCGCGTCGAGATTCGTAGAGTGCTCCGTTGATGGCAGATCTGAAAGGTCTTCGAACCAAGCTTCTAGTTGTTGGTTTTTCATGCTGTTCTTCACGTTTTGGTGGTGTTTCTATGGGATTTTGATGATTGTTGATGCTTTGGGAGTTGGAAAGTGAGTTTAGATGGTGATTTCGGGATAATTTTGGTATGATTATGGTGGCCGGGTGTTGAAAAACGTGAATGAGAGAGGAGAGGCAATGCTTTTTTGACTTCCGAGGGTTCTTGAGCTTGTGAGATTCTGATTTTATCCATAGACTTGCTCCTTTTTATAGAGTTTCTTAAAGATAAATAAAATCTAATAAAAATGAGATTTTTTGGAATTTTAATTAAGTGACTTCCCAAAGGAATCTTGTTGTGAAATTTTAGCCACGTGTTAAGGATGGCAATTATGATTTTTATGAAGGGAATCGAATTTTTTAAATTATGGAATATTTTTAAATTCAGTTTATCGTCTGATTCAATCAGAAATTACTGGAAAACTATTGGAAATTCAAAAAATCAAAATTCTAACGCCATTATGCTCAAAATGTCATCCTCTATCATGGGTTATAATTTCAAAGAATTTCAAGTTGATTTGAGCATCTCTTGGAGGAGAGAGAAAGCCTATAGGAGGTCTTGGGAGCCTTAAAAATTATGAAAACGCCCCTAACGATGACGAAACTACTCCCAATGCCCCGGAATGTTCCGATCGAGCCGGGATCCCTCATGACTTGATTGAAGTGCCAATCATATCATCAAAGCTATTCTAAGGCGTTGACTACCTTTAAGGGATTAGAGTAATTTGACTTCTACAAGAAAAGCAAAGATGATGTCAAGCTATTCTAAGGCGCTGACTACCTGAAAGTGGGTTAAGGTACGCTGAGCATTCTAAGATGTTGGGAACCTAAAAGTTTAAATGGTATGCAGATGCAGGAATGCTGGTATGCCAACGATGATGATGTGCTGATGATGTTGATGATGCCGATGATGCTCGGATGCTTCTGGGGACCGGAACCCGTGCCAATGCTCCTGGCTGGACCCAATGTGGACTTATTGCCATCGCCCCCCAAGCCGGTGTACAGGGATAACTCCTGGTAAAAACCCTGGGGACTTATTGCCTTCGCCCACCATTCGTTGATCCAAAGTAAGCTGACATATCACAGGAGGATTTATTGTGAAGAGGGGTTTGGGCTCATGATGAGCCTTAGGATGTTTGATTGTGGAGGTAGGGTTTAGGACGGGCCTTTGGGTGTGTGATATGGAGGAAGATCTTAAGACAGGCCTTTGGGTGTGATGTGGAGAGAGGTCTTAGGACGGGCCTTTGGGTGTGATGTGAAGGTGCTTGATGCCTTGAATAACCTTCACCTATTGGGTAGTTGGGTCTCAAATGGTGTTGTTATTGCAATTGTTGGAATCAACCAACAATTGCCCTCAGTATTTTTCCTTAAGGCGATCTGAGCTTTTACGGTTCGTGGCAATCAATCGGAATGATCGATTGCCCCCAGTTTTTCTTTGAATTAACCACGCGAAACAAGTCTTACTCTCACCAGGTAAGGGTTCATTTGTGTGTGGTGCTTCCTATTCTACATGATGTGTTTAACACTACACCCACTTTCTTTCGGTCATAACGTTTTGATCATTGAATTTGACATTTGTTTAACTTATGCCTTCGAGTTGTTACTTTCACTTGATTGGATACACAACTACTGGAAGTCTTTAGAGCTTATAACGTGACCATGGGGTGTGATGAATGACAATGGGTCATGGAGGATTATTTGGGGTATGTGGAGCTATGTAGGTGACCAAAACTGCAACTGCTCCTTCTTTCAGGTTTGCTTCCTCTTGTCTTGAAGTCGTATTAGTACTTCGTGATGACTTTGCTTGTGAGCTTGGAATATGGACTTTTGGGCTGTCCTTTTACATTACTTTTCTCTCTTTGATTTTGGATTTCGTCAAGGCTTTTCAGATTTACCTTTCTTTAAATCTCTTCCTTCGGATTCTTGTGGTTCTCGGTTTTGAACTTCGAGAGCCGTTTTGATGTGAGCTCCTTTTTGATCCTGTGTCACTTTGGGACCATTGCGGATTGTTTCGTCAGCTGGTAGCGGTTTGGCTTCTTGGACTGGAGTTCTATTGAAGGTCGAGCCCCTTGCTTCCTTTGGTCACCGGGTTGGATGCTCATCATTGGCTGGCTTATTTTGTGGGGCTTTCAAGTGTAAGAAAAAGGGAGTATATGAAAGGCTCAACGGGGATGCCTAGGGTTTAGTGTCAGGTTTCACAAGCTTTTGGCTATGTGGTGCTGTACCTAGGTGCTTCGTCATCCTTAATAGTTGTGTATCCGTTCTTTGTTACTTTTCGCAGGTCTGAGAGTAAGTTCACAAATAATCTCCTTCGATCGGAGTCATGCCGTTTGTCTCACCTTTGAATGTAATCTTATTGGAGTCGTGTAAAAATGACGCGCTCGTTCTCTCTTGGTTTTACCGCTCAAGACATCTCACGTAATTTTCGCTCAAAGACTTGTTCATGCATTTAAACAAAAGAAATAATCATTTTCAAGCTTAAACTCAAATTGCCCCCAGTATTGTTTTGGGGTTTATTT
The DNA here is from genome assembly GCA_023374045.1 of Limonium bicolor. Lineage (NCBI taxonomy): Eukaryota > Viridiplantae > Streptophyta > Magnoliopsida > Caryophyllales > Plumbaginaceae > Limonium > Limonium bicolor. The sequence goes on along the minus strand of CM041778.1, from coordinate 395,085,315 downwards.
AACAAACTTTTTGAATTCCCAGGTTATGGATGGTGATTGTATGTGTGATGGTAAATGATGATGGGGAGCTCTTATGAGGAGGTGATTGTTGAATGATTCATTTTCTTTTGTGGCAGCAATTTTTGGGTTGAAGCTTTGGTGAAGTAGCAAAACGATGAAGTGGTATGATACATGTGATAACTGTAATGGAGGTGGTGAATGTATGTTTGGGAAGGTGGTTTTGTACAAGAGGATTCGTGAAAGACAAAGGTTTTTACTTTCGACGTCTATGAACATGCTTCATGAGGGATTTTTTACTTTTACTTTTCCATTTTTTTTGCTTTTTCCATTTTTTTGGGCACATAAACGAATGTACAAACATTAATCCAAGCATATAGAAGAACATGAGCAAAGAAGAAATTTTATTAATAACCAAAAGGAGCAACAATGGCATTAAGTACCATATAAACGGAAAATACAATTGAACTAGATAAAGAAAGAAAGGTAATTAATTAAAAAGAAAGAAAAAGAAGCTACGCAAAACAACTGAAGGGAAAAGAAAAATAACAAAGATTCCTAGTGGTGTTCCGGCATGGGATTCCCGAAGATATTCCCGTGCTCCGAGAACTAAAGTCCCTGGTCAATCATGTCTTGGATCTTATGCTATAAGGCCTTGCAATGATCGGTGTCACAACCAGGTAACTGATGGTAGTGACAGAATTTTTTGGACTCTTGCCCAAAAGGGTAACTCCTGGCCGGGGTGGAAGAGGCTGTAAGATGTTCTTCTCCTGAAGCTTTTTTAGAGCCTGACTGAAAGGCTGGCCGATATCCATGAATTCTTGCTGATTTAAATCCAGTCTTGGAGGTGGTACCGCCCGATAGCTCCTCCCTGTTCCCTTGGTTGCTGGACTGCATTCACCTCATACTGTCCTGCATACCTCTACGGTGCGCTATGTGTGTAAGATGCGGTTGAGTAAAAAGCTTTCACTGGTTCAGATTTTGGGAACTTAGAGTTACTTCCGGATCCCCGAGGATATCCAAGCTTTAGGTCTCCCTTGTGGATCTTCTCCTCCAACACACCTACCTGGCCCATGAGCATATCAAATCTTGGAAAATACATGTACTTTAGCTCATCATTGTACTGCTTCTGCATGTTCTTGATGATCATGTGAATTTGTTCCTGCTCATCCATCCTTGTGGCATGCCTGCTGCCTTCCTCCTCCACCGCTTTATAAAGTCAGACATGGACTCACTTCCCGTTTGGCGCGTGCTGGTGAGGTCAACCAGGTGATTTCTAAATTTTAGCATACTCAAAGTGAGATAGAAAAGCTTCACATACCTCCTCGTATGTCTTGGTGTTCATTCTTTAAGTTAGGTATCATCGTTGGGGAATCTCATCTAGGTATCAGGCAAAAACCTTAGCCTTTTGCATATCATTGAGCCTCATGATAGACATCTCTCGATCAAACATCGCCAAATGGATTTGGGGGTCGGTCGAGCCCTTGTAGAGAGCTAAAGTGGGGAGCTTCAGCTTCGTGGGTAGTTCAACGTCCGGATAGGACCCCATGGAGAAGTAGTCAAAACCAGCAGGTTTACTAGCCTTTTCCATGCGCTCAATGCGCCTTAGAACCCTCTGAACTTCCACGGCTAGTTGGTTCCGGGAGCGTCACCTCTGTACCCAACTTGGGTGTCATGTCCCTCCAAGGAGATATTGTCCATGCCGTATAAGGGGTTGACAAATCCTTGCAGTGGTCTTCCTGTCTTGCCGCCTCTAAAGATCCAATCTTCTCATGGAGCTCAACTGTTGTTGCTACATGCCGAGCCTCCAAGGCTTTGATGGCAGCTTGATGTTTCTGTACCAAGCCGGCTATTTGATTCTGCTCCCCATAGGAACCCCGGTGGTCCCACTTTGAGCTGCCATTTCCAACGTGGCCAGCTTATCTTCCAACTTAGCGATTGTGTCCACATATTTGTTCTCGAGTGCCTGGATTGCCTCCTGGTGTTTCAAATCAAAAATTTCATGAGCTCCTCAACAGAAGTGTTCTGGTTTCTCCCCTCTGCTTACTGATCCTCTGAGGGATATCGTCATGAACCTGAGCTGACATGTCGGATGAGCTGGAGTCTATTTCAGGCTGGAATGATGGAAGTGGGGGAGTAGGCAGTCGGGTCAAACGTCCAGAACTTCTGTCCCAACGTCTTTCTGAAATTTTGTCTTCTTTCTGTTTTAGAACGTAAAGTAAAAACCATTAGGGGCTGGCCTTCAAGGACATGGAAAGGTTTTCCCTTGAGGACCCTTGTGTTCTAATTACAAGACTCCTTTCTCTTTTTTTTGGACTGTTTAGGCCGAGAGGGCCGAAATTTTTGGCATGTGAAATGGGCCAACAATCTTAAAGGGAATAATGGAAACTCTCGAGCTTGTCTTGAGGGGATGATTTCGTGGAGGTAAAAGCATTAAGGCCACTAAAACTTTTAAGTGTTTCATTTGGGCCGGAGAAGATTGTAAACTTGATGCAGATGTTGGGCCTAAGGCCCAGAAAAAACATACACACAGAAATCATGCATAGAGAGTTATGCAAATGTCCTCACAAGATGACTCAGTCCAACGGGTATGGATCGATCCGGAGAGGTGCTTGGGGCGCAAGCCCAGGTCACCACAGAGGAATAGGGCTTGCACGCTATTCTCTTTGGGCTTCCCCACACTTTTCACATCACCTAAAGGCATGCGTCTACGGTCGGGTCTTTGACTAACCAAACAATGGGCTAGGTAAGGGTACTTCCAGGAAAATGCTTGGGGTAAAGCCTGAGTATTAAGGGGATATGGTTAGACGACATCCTCCTATTTTCCCCACTTATTCGCATCACCTTGAAATGTGTGAGTTCTTGACAGGGGACCCTAGACGGGACCGGGGTGAAATCGGCTTGTGTGGACCCTCGCTCTCATATGATGCTATGATTACAAAAGTTTAAAATGTGCACGAAAATAAACAAACAACATAATAAAAGCCATAATAAACAATTTCAAGTTAAGCCCTCTTTCTTAAAATTAAACAAGTTAAAATTAAGAAGTTGTCCCCAGTAGAGTCGCCATTTTGTGAGCCTCGATTTTTGAACTCTATCCTATGTTGATTAGATTGATTAGGATCTGGTCGAGTTGTAGGTCCACTTAAAACCTAAGATTAATAACTATGTCATATAACATTAATTATTAAAACCTAAACTAGCTCACTGGAACACAATTAGAGTCTCCACCTAATTTTGACCTAGGGTAAATTAGGAAAGGAGAGTTCAGGTACGGGGGCTTGATATTCGACTTATTTAGGGTTCAAATTACTTTCACTACCCCATCAAGTCGTTTTTTCTCTACTTAGTTTAATTATGGCTTATTACGAGTCGTTTTAACCTAAGTGCGCATTCTGATTTTTTTTTGTATTTGTAACATTTTTTGACAGAAAATTGAAGTGAAATTAAAAACTACCTAAACTAGGGTTTCAGAGAGAATTAGATCAAATTTTAATTATGTCCGTAGCCATGACCTAATGTCCGAGACCATGAACCTCAGTTGAATTACATAATCACGAAAATAGAACTAAAAAAAACGTAAACTTGAAAAGTACGGGGCCACGGACAGGGCGTCCGTGGGCCCGGACATGCACCGTTAAAAACCTTAAAGTTTTAAAAATAAAAAATTAAAAATCCAACCACCGTCCAGGGGCGTCCGAGCTTACAGACAGGGCGTTCGGGACCCCGAACATAGCGTCCGTGGGTGCGGACCGCCTCGGACGGCGGCGTTTGGGCGGTTCCCGACGGTCCTTTTGGCTAAAAATTTATGTACTTGTAGCCTGAAAGATGTACAAGATGTTAGTGATTAAAACTTTTCAGTTTGAAGCCGAATAATGCACGAAACTTAGCAAACAAGTAACAATGCAGTAGCAAAAACAATAAGCAATACAGCGGCCAAGAAGAGTCGGTTTGAACCCAAATTTCAAAATAAGATTGATAAAGTCGTAGAGAGTTAGGAAAGTGGAATTTTTTCCTGTTTTACCTTCGGATTTACAATGATTCTTCGCGTCGAGATTCGTAGAGTGCTCGTTGATGGCAGATCTGAAAGGTCTTCGAACCAAGCTTCTAGTTGTTGGTTTTTCATGCTGTTCATCACGTTTTGGTGGTTGTTTCTATGGGATTTTGATGATTGTTGATGCTTTGGGAGTTGGAAAAGTGAGTTTAGATGGTGATTTCGGGATAATTGGTATGATTATGGTGGCCGGGTGTTGAAAAACGTGAATGAGAGAGGAGAGGCAATGCTTTTTGACTTCCGAGGGTTCTTGAGCTTGTGAGATTCTGATTTTATCCATAGACTTGCTCCTTTTTATAGAGTTTCTTAAAGATAAATAAAAATCTAATAAAAATGAGATTTTTGGAATTTTAATTAAGTGACTTCCCAAAGGAATCTTGTTGTGAAATTTTAGCCACGTGTTAAGGATGGCAATTATGATTTTTATGAAGGGAATCGAATTTTTTAAATTATGGAATATTTTTAAATTCAGTTTATCGTCTGATTCAATCAGAAATTACTGGAAAACTATTGGAAATTCAAAAAATCAAAATTCTAACGCCATTATGCTCAAAATGTCATCCTCTATCATGGGTTATAATTTCAAAGAATTTCAAGTTGATTTGAGCATCTCTTGGAGGAGAGAGAAAGCCTATAGGAGGTCTTGGGAGCCTTAAAAATTATGAAAACGCCCCTAACGATGACGAAACTACTCCCAATGCCCCGGAATGTTCCGATCGAGCCGGGATCCCTCATGACTTGATTGAAGTGCCAATCATATCATCAAAGCTATTCTAAGGCGTTGACTACCTTTAAGGGATTAGAGTATTTTGACTTCTACAAGAAAAGCAAAGATGATGTCAAGCTATTCTAAGGCGCTGACTACCTGGGTTTAAGGTACGCTGAGCATTCAAGATGTTGGGAACCTAAAAGTTTAAATGGTATGTAGATGCAGGAATGCTGGTATGCCAACGATGCTGATGATGATGATGATGTGATGATGATGCGATGATGCTCGGATGCTTCTGGGGACCGGAACCCGTGCCAATGCTCCTGGCTGGACCCAATGTGGACTTATTGCCATCGCCCCCCAAGCCGGTGTACAGGGATAACTCCTGGTAAAAACCCTGGGGACTTATTGCCTTCGCCCACCATTCGTTGATCCCAAAGTAAGCTGACATATCACAGGAGGATTTATTGTGAAGAGGGGTTTGGGCTCATGATGAGCCTTAGGATGTTTGATTGTGGAGGTAGGGTTTAGGACGGGCCTTTGGGTGTGTGATATGGAGGAAGATCTTAAGACAGGCCTTTGGGTGTGATGTGGAGAGAGGTCTTAGGACGGGCCTTTGGGTGTGATGTGAAGGTGCTTGATGCCTTGAATAACCTTCACCTATTGGGTAGTTGGGTCTCAAATGGTGTTTGTTATTGCAATTGTTGGAATCAACCAACAATTGCCCTCAGTATTTTTCCTTAAGGCGATCTGAGCTTTTACGGTTCGTGGCAATCAATCGGAATGATCGATTGCCCCCAGTATTTTCTTTGAATTAACCACGCGAAACAAGTCTTACTCTCACCAGGTAAGGGTTCATTTGTTGTGGTGCTTCCTATTCTACACTTGATGTGTTTAACACTACACCCATCCTCTTCTTTCGGTCATAACGTTTTGATCATTGAATTTGACATTTGTTTAACTTATGCCTTCGAGTTGTTACTTTCACTTGATTGGATACACAACTACTAAGTCGGAAGTCTTTAGAGCTTATAACGTGACCATGGGGTGTGATGAATGACAATGGGGTCATGGAGGATTATTTGGGGTATGTGGAGCTATGTAGGTGACCAAAACTGCAACTCGCTCCTTCTTTCAGGTTTGCTTCCTCTTGTCTTGAAGTCGTATTAGCTACTTCGTGATGACTTTGCTTGTGAGCTTGGATATTGGACTTTTGGGCTGTCCTTTTACATTACTTTTCTCTCTTCTGATTTTGGATTTCGTCAAGGCTTTTCAGATTTACCTTTCTTTAAATCTCTTTTCCTTCGGAGTTCTTGTGGTTCTCGGTTTTGAACTTCGAGAGCCGTTTTTGATGTGAGCTCCTTTTTGATCCTGTGTCACTTTGGGACCATTTGCGGATTGTTTCGTCAGCTGGTAGCGGTTTTGCTTCTTTGGACATGTGGAGTTTCTATCTGAAGGTCGAGCCCCTTGCTTCCTTTGGTCACCGGGTTGGATGCTCATCATTGGCTGGCTTATTTTGTGGGGCTTTCAAGTGTAAGAAAAAGGGAGTATATGAAAGGCTCAACGGGGATGCCTAGGGTTTAGTGTCAGGTTTCACAAGCTTTTGGCTATGTGGTGCTGTACCTAGGTGCTTTGTCATCCTTAATAGTTGTGTATCCGTTCTTTGTTACTTTTCGCAGGTCTGAGAGTAAGTTCACAAATAATCTCCTTCGATCGGAGTCATGCCGTTTGTCTCACCTTTGAATGTAATCTTATTGGAGTCGTGTAAAAATGACGCGCTCGTTCTCTCTTGGTTTTACCGCTCAAGACACTCTCACGTAATTTTCGCTCAAAGACTTGTTCATGCATTTAAACAAAAGAAATAATCATTTTCAAGCTTAAACTCAAATTGCCCCCAGTATTGTTTTGGGGTTTATTTAACAAACTTTTGAATTCCCAGGTTATGGATGGTGATTGTATGTGTGATGGTAAATGATGATGGGGAGCTCTTATGAGGAGGTGATTGTTGAATGATTCATTTTTTCTTTTGTGGCAGCAATTTTTGGGTTGAAGCTTTGGTGAAGTAGCAAAACGATGAAGTGGTATGATACATGTGATAACTGTAATGGAGGTGGTGAATGTATGTTTGGGAAGGTGGTTTTGTACAAGAGGATTCGTGAAAGACAAAGGTTTTTACTTTCGACGTCTATGAACATGCTTCATGAGGGATTCTTTTTACTTTTACTTTTCCATTTTTTTTGCTTTTTCCATTTTTTTGGGCACATAAACGAATGTACAAACATTAATCCAAGCATATAGAAGAACATGAGCAAAGAAGAAATTTTATTAATAACCAAAAGGAGCAACAATGGCATTAAGTACCATATAAACGGAAAATACAATTGAACTAGATAAAGAAAGAAAGGTAATTAATTAAAAAGAAAGAAAAAGAAGCTACGCAAAACAAGAAGGGAAAAGAAAAATAACAAAGATTCCTAGTGGTGTTCCGGCATGGGATTCCCGAGATATTCCCGTGCTCCGAGAACTAAAGTCCCTGGTCAATCATGTCTTGGATCTTATGCTATAAGGCCTTGCAATGATCGGTGTCACAACCAGGTAACTGATGGTAGTGACAGAATTTATTTGGACTCTTGCCCAAAAGGGTAACTCCTGGCCGGGGTGGAAGAGGCTGTAAGATGTTCTTCTCCTGAAGCTTTTTTAGAGCCTGACTGAAAGGCTGGCCGATATCCATGAATTCTTGCTGATTTAAATCCAGTCTTGGAGGTGGTACCGCCCGATAGCTCCTCCCTGTTCCCTTGGTTGCTGGACTGCATTCACCTCATATGTCCTGCATACCTCGGTGCGCTATGTGTGTAAGATGCGGTTGAGTAAAAAGCTTTCACTGGTTCAGATTTTGGGAACTTAGAGTTACTTCCGGATCCCCGAGGATATCCAAGCTTTAGGTCTCCCTTGTGGATCTTCTCCTCCAACACACCTACCTGGCCCATGAGCATATCAAATCTTGGAAAATACATGTACTTTAGCTCATCATTGTACTGCTTGCATGTTCTTGATGATCATGTGAATTTGTTCCTGCTCATCCATCCTTGTGGCATGCCTGCTGCCTTCCTCCTCCACCGCTTTATAAAGTCAGACATGGACTCTCTTCCCGTTTGGCGCGTGCTGGTGAGGTCAGACAAGGTGATTTCTAAATTTTAAGCATACTCAAAGTGAGATAGAAAAGCTTCACATACCTCCTCATATGTCTTGGTGTTCATTCTTTAAGTTAGGTATCATCGTTGGGGAATCTCATCTAGGTATCAGGCAAAAACCTTAGCCTTTTGCATATCATTGAGCCTCATGATAGACATCTCTCGATCAAACATCGCCAAATGGATTTGGGGGTCGGTCGAGCCCTTGTAGAGAGCTAAAGTGGGGAGCTTCAGCTTCGTGGGTAGTTCAACGTCCGGATAGGACCCCGTGGAGAAGTAGTCAAAACCAGCAGGTTTACTAGCCTTTTCCATGCGCTCAATGCGCCTTAGAACCCTCTGAACTTCCACGGCTAGTTGGTTCCGGGAGCATCACCTCTGTACCCAACTTGGGTGTCATGTCCCTCCAAGGAGATATTGTCCATGCCGTATAAGGGGTTGACAAATCCTTGCAGTGGTCTCTCCTGTCTTGCCGCCTCTAAAGATCCAATCTTCTCATGGAGCTCAACTGTTGTTGCTACATGCCGAGCCTCCAAGGCTTTGATGGCAGCTTGATGTTTCTGTACCAAGCCGGCTATTTGATTCTGCTCCCCTATAGGAACCCCGGTGGTCCCACTTTGAGCTGCCATTTCCAACGTGGCCAGCTTATCTTCCAACTTAGCGATTGTGTCCACATATTTGTTCTCGAGTGCCTGGATTGCCTCCTGGTGTTTCAAATCAAAAAATTTCATGAGCTCCTCAACAGAAGTGTTCTGGTTTCTCCCCTCTGCTTACTGATCCTCTTGAGGGATATCGTCATGAACCTGAGCTGACATGTCGGATGAGCTGGAGTCTATTTCAGGCTGGAATGATGGAAGTGGGGGAGTAGGCAGTCGGGTCAAACGTCCAGAACTTCTGTCCCAACGTCTTTCTGAAATTTTGTCTTCTTTCTGTTTTAGAACGTAAAGTAAAAACCATTAGGGTGCTGGCCTTCAAGGACATGGAAAGGTTTTCCCTTGAGGACCCTTGTGTTCTAATTACAAGACTCCTTTTCTCTTTTTTTTTGGACTGTTTAGGCCGAGAGGGCCGAAAATTTTTGGCATGTGAAATGGGCCAACAATCTTAAAGGGAATAATGGAAACTCTCGAGCTTGTGTTGAGGGGATGATTTCGTGGAGGTAAAAGCATTAAGGCCACTAAAACTTTTAAGTGTTTCATTTGGGCCGGAGAAGATTGTAAACTTGATGCGGATGTTGGGCCTAAGGCCCAGAAAAAACATACACACAGAAATCATGCATAGAGAGTTATGCAAATGTCCTCACAAGATGACTCAGTCCAACGGGTATGGATCGATCCGGAGAGGTGCTTGGGCGCAAGCCCAGGTCACCACAGAGGAATAGGGCTTGCACGCTATTCTCTTTGGGCTTCCCCACACTTTTCACATCACCTAAAGGCATGCGTCTACGGTCGGGTCTTTGACTAACCAAACAATGGGCTAGGTAAGGGTACTTCCAGGAAAATGCTTGGGGTAAAGCCTGAGTATTAAGGGGATATGGTTAGACGACATCCTCCTATTTTCCCCACTTATTCGCATCACCTTGAAATGTGTGAGTTCTTGACAGGGGACCCTAGACGGGACCGGGGTGAAATCGGCTTGTGTGGACCCTCGCTCTCATATGATGCTATGATTACAAAAGTTTAAAATGTGCACGAAAATAAACAAACAACATAATAAAAGCCATAATAAACAATTTCAAGTTAAGCCCTTTTCTTAAAATTAAACAAGTTAAAATTAAGAAGTTGTCCCCAGTAGAGTCGCCATTTTGTGAGCCTCGATTTTTGAACTCTATCCTATGTTGATTAGATTGATTAGGATCTGGTCGAGTTGTAGGTCCACTTAAAACCTAAGATTAATAACTATGTCATATAACATTAATTATTAAAACCTAAACTAGCTCACTGGAACATAATTAGAGTCTCCACCTAATTTTGACCTAGGGTAAATTAGGAAAGGAGAGTTCAGGTACGGGGGCTTGATATTCGACTTATTTAGGGTTCAAATTACTTTCACTACCCCATCAAGTCATTTTTTCTCTACTTAGTTTAATTATGGCTTATTACGAGTCGTTTTAACCTAAGTGCGCAATTCTGATTTTTTTTTTTGTATTTGTAACATTTTTTGACAGAAAATTGAAGTGAAATTAAAAACTACCTAAACTAGGGTTTCAGAGGCAGAATTAGATCAAATTTTAATTATGTCCGTAGCCATTGACCTAATGTCCGAGACCATGAACCTCAGTTGAATTACATAATCACGAAAATAGAACTAAAATAAAAACGTAAACTTGAAAAGTACGGGGCCACGGACAGGGCGTCCGTGGGCCCGGACATGCACCGTTAAAAACCTTAAAGTTTTAAAAATCAAAAAATTAAAAATCCAACCACCGTCCAGGGGCGTCCGAGCTTACAGGCAGGGCGTTCGGGACCCCGAACATAGCGTCCGTGGGTGCGGACCGCCCTCGGACGGCGGCGTTTGGGCGGTTCCCGACGGTCCTTTTGGCTAAAATTTATGTACTTGTAGCCTGAAAGATGTACAAGATGTTAGTGATTAAAACTTTTCAGTTTTAAGCCGAATAATGCACGAAACTTAGCAAACAAGTAACAATGCAGTAGCAAAAACAATAAGCAATACAGCGGCCAAGAAGAGTCGGTTTGAACCCAAATTTCAAAATAAGATTGATAAAGTCGTAGAGAGTTAGGAAAGTGGAATTTTTTCCTGTTTTACCTTCGGATTTACAATGATTCTTCGCGTCGAGATTCGTAGAGTGCTCCGTTGATGGCAGATCTGAAAGGTCTTCGAACCAAGCTCTAGTTGTTGGTTTTCATGCTGTTCTTCACGTTTTGGTGGTGTTTCTATGGGATTTTGATGATTGTGATGCTTTGGGAGTTGGAAAATGAGTTTAGATGGTGATTTCGGGATAATTCGGTATGATTATGGTGGCCGGGTGTTGAAAAACGTGAATGAGAGAGGAGAGGCAATGCTTTTTGACTTCCGAGGGTTCTTGAGCTTGTGAGATTCTGATTTTATCCATAGACTTGCTCCTTTTTATAGAGTTTCTTAAAGATAAATAAAATCTAATAAAAATGAGATTTTTTGGAATTTTAATTAAGTGACTTCCCAAAGGAATCTTGTTGTGAAATTTTAGCCACGTGTTAAGGATGGCAATTATGATTTTTATGAAGTGGAATCGAATTTTTAAATTTTGGAATATTTTTAAATTCAGTTTATCGTCTGATTCAATCCGAAATTACTGGAAAACTATTGGAAATTCAAAAAATCAAAATTCTAACGCCATTATGCTCAAAATGTCATCCTCTATCATGGGTTATAATTTCAAAGAATTTCAAGTTGATTTGAGCATCTCTTGGAGGAGAGAGAGAGCCTATAGGAGGTCTTGGGAGCCTTAAAAATTATGAAAACGCCCCTAACGATGATGAAACTACTCCCAATGCCCCGGAATGTTCCGATCGAGTCGGGATCCCTCATGACTTGATTGAAGTGCCAATCATATCATCAAAGCATTACAAACCCTAACCAGGGGGGTCAAAATTTTGGGTATAACAGTATTGTATACCTTTTAGGCTACACGTACATAAATTTTGAGCTAAAAACACTATCGGGTACCACCAAAAACCCACTGTCCGTGGGTGGTCCGTGACCTCGGACGCAAGGTACGGGACCACGGACGCGTTGTCCGTGACCACGGACACCCACGGACGGTGGCAGAATTTCTTATTTTTCAATTTTTCAAATTTTAGGGTTTTTAACAGTACATGTCTGGGCCTACGGACACCCTGTCCGTGGCCCCGAACTTTTCAAGTTTACGTTTTTATTTTAATTCGGTTTTTATAATCATGTAGTTCAACTAGGGTCTGTGGTCTCGGACAGTATGTCCGTGGCTGCGGACATAATTAAAATTTGACCTAATTCTACCCCCGAAACCCTAGTTTGGGTAATTTCACTTTCCACTTTTAATTTTTGTCAAAAAATGTCAAAAAATATAAAAAAAATCAGAGGTTCGCACACTTAGGTTAAAACGACTCATAATAAGCCGTAATTAAACTAAGTAGGGAAAAATGACTTCTAGGGGTAATGAAAGTAATTGAACCCTAATTAAGTGGAATATCAAGCGCCCGAACCTGAACTCTCCTTTCCTAATTTGATCTTGGTTAAAATTAAGTGGCGACTCATAATAGGTTCCAGTGAGCTATCTTAGGTTTTAATAATTATGGCTATATGACTTAGTTATTAAACTTAGGTTATAAGTGGACCTAAAACCCGATCAGATCCAAATCAACTCGAATCAACATAGGATAGGGTTTGAAAATCGAGGCTCACAGCGTGTTACTATCACTTTGCCCTAAAGAGATAGGAGCGAAACTTATCTAATGCAAAGCACTGCCAGAAGCTCTATCTCGGTTCTGACATAGTTCTTTTGAGCATCATTGTGGGTTTTGCTTGCATAGTATTTGGTCCTCAAGATTCCATCCTTTTTCTGATACAAAAGCTACCTAACTATCATCACTAACATCGCACATGATCTCGAACAAGAGGCTCTATTCTTAAGACTATACAATGGGGCTGGATGAGGCATTCTTTTAGAGTTTTGATGGCTTCAAGGAACTCTTTGCTGAAATCATACTTGGAATCATAAAACCTCATGTTGCATCCCGCATGCCCAAGGAAGCTTCTGATGTGCTTCCCTGAGGTGGCTGGTGAAAAATTTTTCAATTACCTCTACCTTTCTTCGTCAACTTCGATACTCTTGGAGGAGATCTTGAGTCCAAGGACTATCCCTTCTCTAACCATAAATGGCACTTCTCATAGCTGAGTACCAGGTTCATTTTCCTAGACCGGGCTAGGATGGCGTCCAAGTTGTCCAGACAAGTGTCAATAGTACGCCTAAAGATTGAAAAGTCGTCCATAAACACTTTAATGATTTTCTCCATGAAATCAGAGAAGATGGCCATCATGCACCGTTGACATGTAGTAGGGGCATTGCATAAACTAAACGACATCCTCTCATAGAAATATTTTCATAGTGGCAAGTGAAGGTGGTCTTTTCTTGATCTTCAAGGGTTATGAGGATCTGGAAGTACCCCGAATAACCATTAAGAAAATAGAAGTAGTCTTGACCTGCTAACTTCTTAAGCATCTGATCAGTAAAAGGTAAATGATAGTGGTCGTTCCTGAAGGGTAAATGATAATGGTCGTTCCTAGTGGTTGCATTCACTTTTATGTAATCAACGTAAAATCTCAACCCATTTGTTGTTCTTTGTGGGATCAACTCGCCCTTCTCATTGGGGACTACCGTAATACTTCCTTTCTTGGACATCACTTATATTGGACTCACCCATTTTTCTATTCGATATAGAGTAGATAATGTCGGAGTAAAGCAATTTCAAACTTCCTTTTTGACTACCTATTTCATATTTCGATTCAGCCTTCTTTGAGCTTGCACTGTGGGTCTGTAGCTATCATCCATATAAATTCGTTGAGTGCAAAAATTGGGAATAATACCCTTGATGTCTGATATTGACCAACCAATGCCCCCTTGTGGTTTCAAAGCACCTTCAAAAGATTGTCCTCTTATGCACTTGTTAGAGAGGAGAAGATCATGACTGGTAGATAATAAAGTTGTCAGATAAACATATTTTGTGGTAAGGTACAATTTCATCTCCATGGTGAGAGGCTTGTCAACCGAGGTAGATGGTTTTTCTGCACTTCACTGGTTTTGGTGTTGGGTAGTGTGTTCTAATGTGTGCCAGAACCCGGTTCAACACACCTACCATTTCAGTTACCTTCAGTTCCATTCTCGTTCTCATGACTCAAGCAAAGCAATTTTCTAAGCATCACAATCAACAAAGAATGAGGGTTATCGTGCAGAAGAGAGTCAAGGATATCTATTGTAAAAATAGCCTCCACATGTGCGGGTCTCTTCACTATCGCTGACCTGTCAAGCTTGAGTTTTTCCTCATGAAAACACAGGATAATTTTTTCTTTCTCCACATCGATTAGGGTTCTAGCAATCCTTAAGAAAGGGATACCTAATATTAGGGGCACTCTAGCGTCTTCCTCCATGTCAAAAACAATAAAATCAGTTGGGAACACAAATTTTTCCATAGTCACTACTAAGTCCTCTACTTTTCCTTTAAGGAACACCAAAGACCTATCAGCAAGTTGCAATTGCATAGCAATGGGTGTGCACTCACCAATCCCAAGTTTATTGAAAACTGAAAGTGGCAAAAGATTTATACTAGCACCTAAATCACATAGCCCAGTACCACAATTAAATCACAAACAGAGCAAGGGATGATAGGTAAACAGGATCGTCAAGTTGTGGAGGAGGGTTCCTTAGCAAGACTTCTGAATTCTTCTCCTTGAGTCGCACTGTTTTAGCCTCTAGTAATGACCTTTTGTTGGTAAGTGTCCGTCATGAACTTTGTGTAAATTGGCAACTATTTCAAAGTGTCAGAGAAAAGAATGTTCATCATCAATTTATTGAAAATGCTCTGAAACTTTTCAAAATTTTCATCTAAAATTTTCTTTTTAAGTCTATTCGGAAAAAGGAAAAACAAGAAGAGGTTTCGTAAAAGTGGAAGGAGTAGAGGATTCGGGAGACTCCAACACCTTGGAAAAATTTTTCAGTGGAGATGGAGCTTCTTCAATAACTCTTGATCTATAGTTTCAGAATGTGGAGAGGGTGAGTCAAAAGATTTCCACATCACAAGGTCACCGCTTTGGCTTACTCTCTTGGATTATTCTTTGGCCAGCTTGGGAAGGTGCCGGGTGGCCTTTGAGCAAGTTTTTGGTTGATCTGCTCTAGTTACTAGTTGATGTTGAATGCCCAGGTTGGTTTGATCTAGTTGAGTTTCTATTCTTTCGTTGGGAGCATCTTGACCTGTGAATTTTGATAGCTTCATAACCATAAAGACCTTTACTAGATCCCTAAATTTAACATTCGGATCAGAAGTTGTTGTTGCTGATGATGGATACCCTGAGGAGCACCTTGAGATCTATAGCCCATTTTAGAGTTGTTAGCTTGTGAAGAAGCTTGAGCAATATCCCATAAAGTTATTGGAAGTATTACCTGGTCCTCCTTGGGTCTGATCATTGTTTTTCCATGATAGATTCAAGTTATTGGACCATGGATAGTTGTTGTTGAAAGAGCTATCAAGGCAGTTACCAACAAATTTTACATCTTCTTGCTTCTCAAGTAACCTCTTCCATCACAAAAATGGGTCTCGTGAGACCCGCATATATAACACATCGTTCCTTATGTGGCTCCGATGTTAAAAAGCTTATGACTTTTCATTTTGACCAACTACTAGCTTCTTCACCATCATTACAAGGGAGGATATCTGAGCTGAAAGGTTATCTGCACGCTCGACATTAAGTAGACCTGCTGCACTCAGAGCTCTTCCCTTATTTCTTGACCATTGTCATGTGTTACTCGTCATCATCTCAAGGAGTTCCATTGCTTCCTAAGGATACTTGTTCATACAACTTCCTCTAGCCGTGGAGTTTACAAGAAGCCTATTCCCATCGTCTAGCCATTGAAGAAGGAAAGGCTCAAGTTTGATCATCCAAATCATGGTGTGAGCAGTTCCGTCATCTCCTTGAACCCATCCCAAGCATTGTATAACGTTTATGTTGGTTCCTAGGGGAAGATGTTGATCTCTCTGAGGAGATTCCTAGTCCAGCTTGTGTGGGTAGTACTTGGAAAGGAGCTTCATGGCCAATTGAGCCTAAGTCTAAATTGAACACGAAGGAGACTCCAATACCACCTGGACACTACACCGATGGGAGTGCGAGAAAAGCTGCAACTAGATCCCTCATTCATTGCCCAACTTTCCCAAAGGAATTGCAGAAGTTAAGGAAAATACTCATGTGGATGGGAGCATCATCTGATTTTACCCATTGAATCTTCCTAAGTCTCTGATTACTGTGACAAAGTGGCCCTTGAATACCCATTGTCTGGCCTCTTCTGGTGTTATCTTTGGGAGGACTATGGTTGAAGCTCTCCCTTCGGTATCCGGTAGTAGTTATTAAGTGTTGGAGGTCGATCTCGTAGTTTTTCATGCCCATTGTCTTCAATTACCGGTGGTTCTTGATCAGTCATGGTAATATTTCTTAGGTTCTTTCCGACTTCGTAGATAGCGTTCAACCTATGATCTCAGGCTAACAAACGGTGAGCCACTAACTTGAGTGATTGGCATGCATAGAAGAAATAGATGGTGCCTAATCACACACAAAGCACAGATACACTAACAATTAAGAATAAGGAAATAAAAACAAGAATAAAAAACAGAAACGAAGAAAATAAATAAACAAACTAAAATACCGAACTACAAAAATTAGAAATGATCAATTTCCTTGGAAACAATGCCAAAATCTTTTGAGAAAATACTAATGCAATACAAACTTATGCAAACATAAGGAAAAGTGCACCTAAATCATTAATGTAGCACAAGAAGGTCACATTCACAAGGATAATGGTTTCCGAATCCCTAGCTTCGGTATCTAGTAATTGAATGAAAGAGTAGTAAATAAGGGTTTAGCCAGAGGCAAGTTGGTTGTTAGATTCGATATGGTAAAGAAATAATTAGTAAATTAGAAATGTGTTGTAATGGATAAGATGGAAGAGTACCATAGTTATGAAAATCACCTTAACTTTCTTTCAATCCCACTACACTGTAGCTGTCTATTAGAACATAGATAATAACTCTCTAACAAAAGATGAGACTCTAACTTTAGTTAATTTTAACCTTCAGACCAATTTTGGTTAACCTCACTAAGTAGTATCAATCACAAGTTCTAGATAATTTCCCCAAAATTTAACAACTAACCTATTGAAATACCCCAAAAGTTTCAAACCTAATTAAAAGACAAATCATGATATTATAAAGGCTAATAAGCCTTAACGAATTATAATCATGGAAACTCCTAGCACACATGTATAATAAATACATACACTCCATGAAGTTTATTAAACCTTATATTACACCATGGAAGCAAAGTCCATAAAGGTTATTAAACCTTACATAAACATGGACACAAGTGAAGCATTATAAAGGAGGGAATCACTCACAAGTTGATTTATCATGTTACACATTAGTATACATAATGCACATGAAAGAAAGAAACAAATATAATTAATAATCGTTTTTACTTGGAAAACAGTCACAAATATTATATAATTGAAAACGGTATTCAATAGCTTCTAATTTTTGGGTAATCATAGAGAATTGGAAATGGGTTAAAGAATCGGTATAACGATGTCGTGTTTTCGCCTAAAATGGCGAACACAAACCAATTAAGAATTTAATACTATTCCTGGAATTTATATAACAATATAATTATAGTTTGAAAAAAATTTGAAGGTATAAAAAGGGAATCTTGTTAAAGGGAGACACGTGTCGCAAACGCATGAAAAACGACAAGAAACGAACTAGAAACGAATTAAACATGTAACGTATTAAAAAAAAACTGATGGGCTGACCCGGCCAATATGACTGGGCCAGTGCAAGCCTCTCTTCACTCTCGGTAATGTACTGAATCAACAAAAAAAATGCCACCAACTAACCCAGCCATTCATTCCCCCTATTCTAATTCACCCATGGTAATCACAACCTTAACTGGAGAATCATACTCAGCACCTCCATGAACTCCTTCCGATTCCAAACCCCAGCTTCCCTTAAGTCTAATTTCTTCTATCTTGCAACCTTAATTGGCACCGCTCCTCCCCCCTCTCTTCTTGTTCTTCTCCCAACTCATGGTAATTTCGAACCCTAATTGCGAAGCACTGCGCCTCTCTTCCTTTCTTGCTCTTAATCCTTCCTTCTCGTTCCTCTCCTACAAACAAGGAACACACACCTTCATGCCAGATTCAGACTTGACATAGTGCCAAAATCGAGATTTAGAGAAGAAAAACGGAGGTGACACTTGAGTTCTGACTCAAACCGAAATTGTTGAGGTAATGTCTAGTTTTTCCATCTCTAGTGTTTCTTTTATTTTCGAAACCCAAAAAACACCTAACCTACCCTTCTCCTTCTTGTCGGTTACGCTTGGAAGCTGAACGTCACCCTCTTTAGCCGGATCTGGGGAGAAATCGTGAGCAAACCCGTAAAGGACCGACAACCTAGGCGCTTAAAGTCGGGCTTAGGAGCATAAAATTGAAGGTTTAACCTTCAAACTACATTAAATTTTGTCTTGCCTTGTTCCTTAAAAAAAAAACTGAGAGTGCCAAAAGATTTAGAGGTTGAACCTACTTCTATATTGGTAAAAAATTTACGTACTGCCTGTTAAGTTAAAGTCAGGTTTTATATGTTTGGAAATGGAGCCTTAAATTGTGAATTTGGGCTGCTAGTTTGTGAAATTCTAGTTCTTCAGTTTTCATATTGATTTTGAAACCTTGGTGCAAGTACTAGCATTTTATATTCGATTATGTGGTGCAAAAGCTTTGGATTAAAGTGGCGTTATACAAATCTGAAGTTATAGTTTGATTTGGGAGTTTGGTTTAAATCGAATTAGGGTTTGTGATTAAATTGGGATTTTGAAAAACTGATAGATTTGTGGAGTGGTGATGACAACCGAAAACTACGTATATCTTGTTGGGATTTGAGAACTTCAAAAAAATGGGTTAAGTTAGGGTTCTGATCGATTTGGAGTTTAAGTTCATGAGTATAAAGGTTTATGTTGAACAAACCTAATATGGGGATTTTTGGATTGGGAATTAGGATTCCCATGATTTTTGGGTAATTCGAAAATCAAGGTTTAGAAATTCAATTCAGTCAAAAATTTAGAATCTAGTCAAAACTGAAATTAAGTTAAAATTTGAATTATGGTCAAACCTAGGGATTTGGTAAAGCTAGAAGGGAACATAAAAAATCTGAATTTTAGAATGTTAAGAAAATCTAGAATGAAAACTAGGAGACTTAAAAAAAAATTGACGGGCGCCAAAAACGTAAAATGTGGAAAGTTAGGGTAAAAAAATGCAAATTAGAAACTTTTAGGGCCGATTTAGTAATTTCTGACAATATAAGGACTGAAGTGAAAAACAGGAAATTAAATTAGGGTTACATCAGAATTAATTTGGGAATTCTATCGGAATTGGATTTAGGTCAAATTAGGGTTGGTAATAAAGTGGAATTAGGGATTTTGACCTATTCAAAATTGAAAGATGGGGAAGTCAAAATTAAATTAGGGTCTCATAGGTCAAAATTGATTTTGGGTTAGTTGAACTAAATCGGGATTTTAATGGAATTGAGCTTAAAAGAATAGTAATGAAAGACAAATCAAATCGGGCTGCTTACTTAGTTTGGAAGTTAGTTAAGTTGGCTTCTAGTCATTTACCAGAATTTTATAAAAGGCTTAAATCCAAGCTAGAAATGGATAAGAATTAGAATATTGGATTGACCCAGCTCTGAATGATTAGAGATTAAATTGGTAAGTTGTAAAGGAGATTAAAAGATTTTATTAGATGGTCAATTGATGGGTTAAAAAAATTAAGGAATTGTGTTATAAAATCAATGTAAAATTATGAGCATTGAGTTCATATTGTGCATGAGAAGTTAGAGTTATATATGTATATCTAAAGGGTTAATATTAGAATTTATGAAAAAAAACATATCTATATTTTTGAGTGCAAATATGTATTATTATAATTGAAGGATTGGAACTTTGGAACAATTAATTGGAAGGATGTTATAATTCATATGGAATATATTAATATATTATAAGGTACTATAAATTATATACTAAGGTTGAAAATTGTATAAATTAACATTAGTAGTTATAAGGCTGGAAGTTACTTGGCTAAATAATGTAACGCCATTAAGGACATTAGCAATAATAATTTATGTGTTATAAATACAATATGAAGATTAGAAATGAATTTTAGACTATGGTTTATAATGTTATAAATGTTACAACAGTTATAAAGTATTAATGTCGCTAGTGAAACTAGTATAAGTGATGAAATAATAAGGTAATGTGAAGTATTAAACACTTTAGAAGTTTAGTAATGTACTATGTAATGTTACATAACTTTAAGATTATAATCCATTTACCAAAGTAAACCAAGCTCAAAAACAAGTTAAAACACAAATTATGCTTTAAGGACTCTTAAAGCACATTTTTGAAAAATTGTCTTAGAGAGGGATTTTGAGTGGCTAAATGCCCATGATTACTCCTTAATCAACTTTTGTACTACTTATTATCACATTAGGAAGTCTAACTCAATGGGAAATCAAAATTTTCACAAATATGTGCCCTAATTTGTGAATAGTGCTCAAATAATGCTAGTTTAGTATTAAGTCAATATAAGTTAATTAATTGTCATCAAATACCACAAATATCTTCATTACTAAGGGGTGGGGGCGGTTTTTGAGGTGGTGACTCACCACATGAGCTAGCATATTAAGGAAAAGAAGAGGGAAACTAGTTAAGGTACTATTCACCTTTTAAGATAAATATTTCATTTTTACTTACCTCTCCTCATCTCTTCATTATCTTTTTCTCCACCGATTTCATCTTCTTCCTCTCTTCTTCATTCACCTAAAAAAATTCCCCATGCTTGCTCCACCTTGCTTTGCTCACCTCTTTCTCATTTCAACTCCAAATCCAAAACTAAATACATATTACTCTTAGTTAAACCAAGCCCTTGCTTCCTATCTTTTCCAAATTGGAAAAGCTGTATTTTTGCCATGGGAAATCGCCATTAAAGGAGGAAAAATTAGCTTGAAGTGTTCATTAGCTTCTCCATTCATTCAAGGTAAGGAAAATGTAAGAAAAATCATTTTCCATCGTTTTTCCTTCATGACCAAAAATACCTCTCATGGAGCCTTGTTTTATCCCTTGTTCTCGCTTGATTCTATTCTCCAAGGACTAGAGGAGGTCGTCCTTGATTCATATCCACGCTTAGCTTAAGACTTCAATGGTAAACAATCATCTTAATACCTTAAAACACATTTTAACCTAGGAATGATTCCTTAAGGTTAGTGTATTATTTAGCACTCATGAGAGTCATTGTATATTGATTAGAATATTGGCAAGGAAATTTAAGTGGTGGCCGAAAATCAAACAAGGAAAAAACTAAAGAGGAAAGTGTGAGAAGCTTGGAAAAGAACCAAGGTAAATGTCTTACCTTAAGGTGTTTTATTGCTTTAAGGGATGAAAATTAGATAGATGATAAGTTTAGCTTAGATTTTACATAAGGAAGGGGTTATAAAACGTTGGAGAAAGAACATGGTTATATTTGAGAACTTGTGACTAAGGAGTAAATGGGAAATGAGATAGTTAGACAATTATGAGGTGAATTATAAGAACATCTAAATTGCAATGGGAGCTTTGTTGTGTGTATTTGCAGGTTAAAGGCTATTATTATGTGGGAAATTCAGTGTTTAAGGTTTATGCATTTAAGGGCCTAAGAGCCAAGTCATTTAAGGGTCTAAGTGCCAAGCAATTTAAGTTTATGCACTATATTGTGATGTAGTGTCGTTTGAGTGAAATTTGTGTGTTAAGATTGTATACTAAGGAATTGAGTGTTCTTAGGTGCTTGAGGGTGAAAACCTAAATGGTCGGAGTGTAATAGACCACCCGGAATATCACTGGAATCGACCGACCCAGAGGGTCTTGGGTCGGTCAGGCTTAGTTGGGTCGGCCGAGCTGTGAAATATGAGACGGGAATTGTTCTGGAACGGACCGACCTAGAGGGTCTTGGGTCGGTCGGGTTAAGCTTGGGTTGGTCGGTGGGTCGGTCGACCCTTAGGTTATAAAAAATAAACTTTAATTTTTAAGGATGATAAGTGGCATTAATGGCATGCTATTAGGAAGGTAATGATGATAAGAAAGATAAGAATACAAGGACTTAAAGGATTATGTTAAGTAAATGATTTAAGTGTTTAAGGTTAAGATTATAAGAACTTAGGAGGTATTAGATGGGGATCTTTAATGACTAAGTAAGTTTAAGTTGAGTTGAGTTAATTAATAACCTAAAACTGAATGAATGTTTTAGGACTTGAGAATTGGGATTCAGAAGGAGACTAAACGAACAACCGTCGATGGTGAACGGTATGG
Organism: Limonium bicolor; assembly: GCA_023374045.1. Lineage (NCBI taxonomy): Eukaryota > Viridiplantae > Streptophyta > Magnoliopsida > Caryophyllales > Plumbaginaceae > Limonium > Limonium bicolor. Next base: position 395,063,249 of record CM041778.1, on the reverse strand, counting down.
TTTTCTTGTAACCTGCTTGCTAACGAGGTGTCCCTCAGCTTGTGTGCTACTTGTTTACTTGCTATGACTAAGACAAGATACAACATGTAATTGAACTATTATCTTCTTGTGTGTTGTCTTACACTAACACACTAGACTGGAGGTTAGTTTCTACATTACTTAGTAATATTTTTAGAGATATAGAATTCACTCCCATATTTTGGTTGGTTAATACCCGAGAAAGGTTTTACTAACATTTCGTCTTTGAGACTTTCTACTAGCTGGAACTTGGGGGGAGTGAGGAATCCGGGACTGACTCCGGTCATGCATGTTAAGGTAAGGGGGTCGGTATCTGAATCAGATTCGACTTTCGCTTAAGGACTTGTCTTCCGACTCCCCGCCTAGGTCGAGATTCGACTCAGCTACCTTGGATTTCAGTCCAAGGTAGGAGGCAAGTTAAGATGGTGCAGTAGGATCACCTAAATCCTAATTTTAGGTTAAGTTGTTTATTCAACCAATGGAGTCAATAACTCATTGGCTAGGGTTGCTTTTGACCCGACAAAAATAAACATTGATAAGATACAACCGTTTCTAGTTGAAGAACGGTTTGTATATTGAGGTTGAGATAAGGATTAAGGTTGATGTAAGATGAGATTGGACTAAGATTAAGGGGAACCATAACTTAAGGAGTCAACTGATTAACTCTCTTATTAAGGGAACGCCTTCGAGCTGTTCATTGTGTTTGAACTATGAATGTTCATACGTGGATCGTTGTTTTTGCACATCTTATTTATGTTGTGTATCTAATCATTATCCATGCTATCGACAATTAGTCGTAGCCCCGTTAGCTTGGGGGCTACAAGAGAATCGTACCAGCAAAAGTGCTGACCCCCTCGGGACTGTTGTTTACATTTTGCAGGTAAGCATCCTATGAAGACTCATCTTGAGAGTAGGGGCGATTTGACCTAGGTCGGGCTTAATTTTTGAGTACGGGTTGCGTCTGTGCACCCGTCTATTATTTAAACTTGTGAAGAATGGTGTTGGTTGTGGGATATTTGTAAACTCGGTTGGTGAATAATTTGGTTAGATGGTTGTTAATATTAAAGTTCAGTTGTCCTTGCGTTTAGACCGTAGCGAGGTCCTAGTAAGTAATATTTTCCGCTGCAATGTTTACGATATGTTGTTAAGTTGCGATAACCACGATTGGATTGGAGATGGGGTGTTACAGAAAGTGGTATCAGAGCATAGTTACGCTCTGAACAATGAAATACCAAACATGGATAACCACGAGTTTGGTTATAAGTTAAGATATAAATATGGGTTAAGGGTGTGAGAAGTTAGGGTGAGTAGAGTCAGATGACCACTATTAAGTGGATCGTCTTTACCGTCTACGGACGTTATAAATTCATGGAACAAAACCGTTGTGAGTACTAGCCTAATGCGTGTTGTAATTGTTCAGATGGCAAGACGTCCAAGAGAAGGCCGAGGCCGAGTGACGAGTCTACTGAGATACCGGAGGGCAGACGATCGCAAAGATCGTGGCTGCCGCGTTAGGGCACATGGGCTATCAGCCTAGTGTTGGTGCACCACCTCCATCGCCACAGCCCCGGGAACCAACTGGGTGAAGAGTCTAGCTGACCTTCGACCTGCATCATTTAAGGGGAGACTGATCCCGCCAAGCTTAAGGCCTACTCTCCGAGCCGGTGGAGAATATGACGAGAGTGATTGTGCCTGCTAGGATCAAGGTGAGTCTGGAGAGTTTACTGAAGGAGCTGAGGGGGGATGATGAGTGGATGGTGGAAGATGGTGAGGGCCGAGCGTGGGCCAATCCAGAGTTCGGTGGGAAACAGTATACAGCTCTGCTGCGAGCCAAATACTATCCCTCCCATGTCCAGACGAAGAAGCGCCTGCAGCTAGATGCGTTGTAGCAGACGAACAACATGACGGTGGATGAGTATTACTCAGAGTTCACCACCTTGCCTCGTCTTCTGCCGGGTCTGGGGTATTCAGACCAGATTCTGGTGGACCGCTTCTATGGTGGGCTGAGCCATCGACTCCGCTACGGCATGGGACCGACTAGTTATACTACTTGCAGGTAAGGAGAAAGGTTAAGATATAAGTAAGTGAATAAGATTTAGACTATGAGAATGAGAGAAACTAATACTTTGGAAGCAGGAGTGCTATCATGCCGCTGTTAAGGTTGAGATAACCATCCAACTGAGGGACGAGGACAATGCTGCTAAGAGAAAAACGGTCGGGAAGAGTGTTGAGAATCAAGGGCAAGGTGGGTACAAGAAACAGAAGTACCAGCCTCAGGCCCAGAAAAGTTAGAAGAATAAGATGGAGACTGAGAAGGCTACTGAGGAGCCACTGAAGTTGACTTATGTAATTACTGCTAAGCCCCTGCGCTCAAAGGTGCCAAAGGGTAAGGAAATACACTTAAGTGAGTTAAGAATTGGTTAACAATCATTGAGACACGATTACTGATGTCGAATGCAATCAGGTACTGTGTCTGGGAAGGAAGCCGATGGTGGCTACCAACGACGCTACTACTGTCAGCGGTGTCACAAGGACCACCCCAAGCTTGACTGCAAGGGTAATAAGGTGGAATGCAACTTTTGTGGGGTATACGGACACCGTGCATACGAGTGCTTCCGGAACCCCGAGAGTAGAGCTTTTAGGCCTGAGATGAGGGGCAAGAGCAAGACCGATCAGAGAGCAGGATCTGACGGTCATAAGGCGACACAACCAGCTACAAACAAGAACTCCAGAGTAGTCCAGAAGTCGGGACCCTCTCTACACCTGGTGGACCGGGACGATGAGGCTGAACCCTCGTCGAGGCCAGGTACCACCGTAAACCATTTAGTGATAAAATTCCCTGCTTACCGCATTTTATGCATGCTTTGGTGAATAATTACGTTGGATGAGATTAAGACAAGATGAGAACTTAAGTAGGATATAACCTACTGTTACCTTAGGAAACTTCAATATTTGCTACCCAATACCTACAACGCATAACCCAGAAGAGACCAACACCGAAACCCGAGAGATTACACCAGATCAATGTCAGGTTATCCGTCCAGGTATGATTTTATCAAGAGGATACCTGACACCCGAAGCACAAATAGCCATCATCAGGAGATGCAGTCAGTTAGGAGTGGGACCGGGAGGTTTTTATACACCGGAGTACCCAGGAGGAGCTAGGATGAAGTTAAAAATGATGAGCTTAGACAAGGATTGGAGTCTCACCACCGGGAATACCCGAAGAGTTCCATCCGGTTAGTACACAAGTCGTGGAGATCGCTCAGCAGTTGGAAGCTGACCCGATCCCCGACATACAAGCAGATCACCTCTGCATTGTCAACTTTTATGAGAAAGACGGGCGACTCGGATTACATCAGGATAAGGACGAGACAACGGAGTCTCTCGAAAGAGGGATACCCGTAGTGTCTTGGTCCATTGGAGATGACGCTGAACTTCTATACGGCGAGCAGAAGCGTGTGGACCGTGCTAAGAAGTTAGTACTTAAGTCTGGGGATGTATTAGTTATGGGAGGAGAATCGAGAATGTTGTACCATGGGATTAAGAGTTAAGCTGAATATAGCACCTTCAACAGTAATTAATGCGACGCATATGAGACCAGGACGGTTAAACCTAACCTTTAGACAATATTAGCTATGTAATGTTTTAAGTGTGATATAAGAAAGGAGGTGTATGAAAGAAGCACATGATGTAAACAGGATGGTTATCAATAAAATACCAGTGTTGTTCATATTAATTATTACGAGTCTTGTTATACCATCATTACTCATGGAAGCTTGTGAAATACAATTAGGTTATGGACTCGGTACGGAAGGTGCGCTAAACATCCTTACAGAGGCACAAGCCGGCGAAAGCGGTACTATCCTCACCGGCACCTTTCCGATCAACGGCGTTGATGCATCCGTTCTCTTTGACTCAGGGGCCTCGCATACCTTTTTCTCGGCATCGTTTGCGAGAAAGTTGAGGCTAGACACTAATGAGCTACCCGATTTCACGGTTACGCTCCCGTCTAAGGAGAAGGTTCGTTGCACTCGCTACTACCGAGGAGCCACCATCAGGATTAAGGGGGAAGACTTTCCGGTCACATTTATCAGTTTAGAGATTTGGGGTTTGATGTTATCTTCGGAATGAACTGGTTGGTGCGGCATAAGGGTCGTATCCTCTGCGCCGAGCACCGACTGCTACTCAGGAGTCCGTCTGGGGTAACAATATCATACCGCCAGAGGCCTGAGAGCCTTCGACTGAGATCATCTCCGCCATGGCAATGTATAAGGAATTGAGGAGGAAGGAAGAGGTATATCTCAATTATGTCCAGGACATAGAGAGGGACCCCGAGTTTGACCCCGACTTACCTGTAGCATTGGAGTTCCCTGATCTATTTCCACAGGAACGGCCCGGCATTCCACCCACTCGGGAGGTAGAGTTCACCATCGAGCTGCTACCAGGAACCAGACTGATAGCCAAGGCACCATACCGCATGGCTCCGGCAGAAATGAATGAGTTAAAAGAGCTGTTGAAAGACTTGTTAGATAAGGGGCTCATAAGACCCAGTGTTTCACCATGGGGAGTGCCAATTCTCTTTGTGAAGAAGAAGGATGGCGGTCTCTGCCTCTGCATCGACTATAGAGAGTTGGATGCAGTAACTGTGAAGAATAAGTATCCACTACCTCGCATTGATGATCTGTTCGATCAGTTGAAGGGGGCATCCATGTTTTCCAAGATTGATCTTAGATCGGGGTATTATCAGAAAGCCATTAAGGTGGGATATATCGAGAAGACGGCATTCCGGACACGATACGGCCACTATGAGTTCACAGTGATGATGTTCGTTTTGTTGAACGCACCGGCGAAGTTTGTGGATCTGATGAACCGCTTGTTCAGGGAACAGTTGGACAAGTCGGTTGTGGTGTTCATCGATGACATACTGATATATTCAAAGTCTAGAACTGAGCATGAGGAACATTTGAGGAGGGTGTTAGAGATACTGAGGGAGAACCAGCTTTATGCTACGTTCTCCAAGTGTGAGTTTTGGCTTGACCAGGTCTTTTTCCTGGGTCATGTCATCTCAGATGCTGGGATCTCTGTAGATCCAGCAAAGATTGATGTCGTGTGTACCTGGCCGAGACCGAAGACAGTTAGCGACATTCGGAGCTTTCTTGGTTTGGCGGGTTACTATCGGAGGTTTGTTAAGAATTTCAGCAAAGTCGTGAAGCCGATGACCAATCTGATGAAGAAAGTTGCACCGTTCGTATGGACGGCTGATTGTGAGAGTTCGTTCCAGAAATTGAAGGACTCATTGACCACTGCACCGGTTTTGACAATTCCAGATGGTACGGAGGGCTTTGAGGTATACTGTGATGCATCCGACAGAGGGCTGGGTTGCGTGCTCATGCAGCATGGCAAGGTGGTGGCATATGCCTCACGCCAGCTGAAGAAACATGAGGAGAACTACCCCGCGCATGATTTAGAGCTTGGAGCTGTAGTCTTCGCTTTGAAGATATGGCGCCACTACTTTTACGGGGTTAGTGTGACGATCTACACTGATCATAAGAGCTTGAAATATATATTCACTCAGAAGGAGCTGAATATTCGACAGAGGAGATGGTTAGAATTCTTGAAGGAATATGATATTGACCACCAGTACAAAGAAGGGAAGGCCAATGTTGTAGCTGATGCCCTGAGCCGTCGAGCAGACTCACTCCATTCGCTAGTTTCTTTCTCGAGCTTGGTTGATGAGGTGCGAGAGGCTCAGAGGACTGATGAGTAAATGAGGGAAGTCAGACAAAAGCTGACAAAGGGTACCTTTGAAAGTCAGAAATACCACATCAGACTTCGTGATGATGATCTGATCAGACTTAAGGGCCGGTTATGCATACCACGAGGCAGCGCGGATATGAAAGACCTCATACTTAGAGAATCACACTGTTCTTCAGTTTCCATCCATCCGGGAGCCTCTAAGATGTATAAAGACATGAAGAGATACTTTTGGTGGTCGAGGATGAAGGCAGATGTTACCGAGTTCATTTTGAGGTGTCTCACATGCTAGAAGGTAAAATTCAAGCACCGACGACCGGGTGGAATGGTACAGTTGATGCCAGTTCTGGAGTGGAAGTTCCATGACATCTCAATGGACTTCGTGGTCATACTCCCACCTACTAGGGGAAGTATGAACATGATATGGGTTGTAGTGGATCGCCTTACCAAGGTAGCCCGATTCATACCGATGAAGGATACGTGGAAGGTAGCTAAGTTAGCTGAGTTATTTGATAAGGAGATCATGAGACACCACGGGGTACCAAAGACCATAGTGTCAGATAGAGATACCAGATTCCTTTCGAGGTACTGGAGAGCTACGAGAGAAGTGTTGGGTACAGAATTGAAGTTGAGTACCACGTTCCATCCTCAAACAGATGGTCAGATGAGCGTACAATTCAGACAGTCGAGGACATGTAGAGAGCATGTGCCTTAGACTTCCAGGGAAGTTGGATTGACAAGTTGCATCTGCTCGAGTTCTCATACAATAATAGCTATCATGCTTCTATCATGATGGCGCCTTTCCAAGCGTTGTACGGTAGACTATGTCGTACACCGCTCTGCTGGGATGATTCGAGTGAGACGGTCATTATAGGACCAGAATACTTAGAACAAGTTCAGGATGAAATTCAAAAATCAGGGAGAATATGAAAGCTGCTCAGGATAGGCAGAAGTCGTACGTTGATGTTTGACGACGAGACCTGGAGTTCGCAGTGGGCGACCTGGTATTTCTGCGGGTTTCACCGATGAAGGGTGTGTTTAGATTTGGGTAGAAGGGCAAACTAAGCCCAAAGTTTGTTGGTCCTTATGAGATTACGGAGTGGGTGGGCCTGTTTGCTTACAGGTTGAACTTACCTGCCGAGCTGGGTAAAGTGCATGACGTCTTTCATGTTTCACAGCTGAAGAAGTACATGCACCACCCCTCCCATGTGTTAGAGCCTGAGAGATTGACATTAGACCCGAATATGAGATCAGTGGAGACTCCTTAGAGAATCTTAGATACAAAGACTCGGGACACTCTCCATAAGTCAGTGCGACTGGCGAAGGTTCTCTGGTCTAACCAGGATGTCGAAGAGGCCGTCTGGGAGCTAGTGGATAAGATGAGATCGAAGTACCCTTCTTTATTTATCGACTAGATCATCTGTATAGGGCATGGGGCGTACCCCTTTTTAAGGGGGGGGGGGGGTAGAGCTTCCTTGCTTTTGAGTTAGTAAACGAACATGTTTGTCGTTTGCTTTGGTGAATGTAAGAATGGCTTGTGTAATATATTACACTTTGTGTTAAGTTGAGATATGTATAGTACTTATGTACTGTACTTGTGGCAGACCATTGGGTTTTGAGATGGATGAAGGTGAATATAAGATATGGTATTAAGATTAAGGAATTTGAGTGTTGTGAATAATTAGGTACATATATGAACTTTGGCGACAAAGTTCTTTTAAGGGGGGTTGATTGAAATACCCCAAACCTATCTATGGTGTTTATATGTTAAATTAAGATATAAGAAGTCCTAATAATGCCTTAGAAACATTAGGAAACAATTTAAACCAAAGAAAACACAAGGAAACACCATAAGAGCAATTTAAGCAAAAATGTGCTCTAAGCTTGGAGTAACTTTGGGTAACACCCAAATATCATTCTTCAACCATAGTAACATTCTAATGGACATTTTAAACCATTTACCAAAGAAAACCAAGCTCAAAAACAAGTTAAAACATAAATTGTGCTTTAAGGACTCTTAAACCACATTTTGGAAAAATTGTCTTAGAGAGGGATTTTGAGTGGATAAATGCCCATTATTACTCCTTAATCAACTTGTGTACTACTTAGTATCACATTAGGAAGTCTAAATCAATGGGAAATCAAAAATTTCACAAATATGTGCACTAATTTGTGAATAGTGATCAAATAATGCTAGTTTAGCATTAAGTCAATATAAGTTAATTAATTGGTCAACAAAGACCACAAATATCTTCATTCTTAAGGGGGCCGGTTTTTAAGGTGGTGGCTCACCACATGAGCTAGAATATTAAGGAAAAGAAGAGGGAAACTAGTTAAGGTACTATTCACCTTTTAAGATAAATATCTTATTTTTACTTACCTCTCTCCTCATCGCTTCATTCTCTTCTTTCTCCACCGATTTCATCTTCTTCCTCTCTTCTTCATTCATGTAAGAACTGCCCCCATGCTTGCTCCACCTTGCATTGCTCACCTCTTGCTCATTTCAACTCCAAATTAAAAACTAAATACATATTACTCTTAGTTAGACCAAGCCCTTGCTTCCTATCTTTTCAAAATTGGAAAAGCTCCATTTTGTTGCCATGGGAAACCACCATTAGAGGAGGAAAAATTAGCTTGAAGTGTTCATTAGCTTCTCCATTCATTCAAGGTAAGGAAAATGTAAGAAAAATCATTTGTCCATCATTTTTCCTTCATGACCGAAAATTACATCTCATGGAGCCTTGTTTTATCCCTTTTTCTAGCTTGATTTTATTCTCCAAGGACTAGAGGAGGTCTTCCATGATTCATATGCAAGCTTAGATTAAGACTTCAAAGGTAAACAATCATCTTAATACCTTAAAACACATTTTTAATCTAGGAATGATTCCTTAAGGTTAGTGTATTATTTATCACTCATGAGAGTCATTGTATATTGATTAGAATATTGGCAAGGAAATTTAAGTGGTGTCCGAAAATCAAACAAGGAAAAAAACTAAAGAGGTATGTGTGAGAAGCTTGCAAAAGAAACAAGGTAAATGTCTCACCTTAAGGTGTTTATTGCTTTAAGGGATGGGAATTAGATAGATGATAAGTTTAGCTTAGATTTTACATAAGGAAGGGGTTATAAAACCTAGGAGAAAGAACATGGTTATATTTGAGAACTTGTGACTAAGGAGCAAATGGGAAATGAGGTAGTTGGACAATCATAAGGTGAATTATAAGAACATCTAAATTGCAATGGGAGCTTTGTTGTGTATATTTGCAGGTCAAAGGCTATTATTATGTGGGAAATTCAGTGTTTAAGGTTTATGTATTTAAGGGCCTAAGAGCCAAGTCATTTAAGGGCCTAAGTGCCAAGCAATTTAAGTTTATGCACTATATTGTGATGTAGTGTAGTTTGAATGAAATTTGTGTGTTAAGATTGTATACTAAGGAATTGAGTGTTCTTAGGTGCCTGAGGGTGAAAACCTAAATGGTCGGAGTGTAATAGGCAAGCCAGAATATCTCTAGAATCGACCGACCCAGAGGGTCTTGGGTCGGTCGGGCTTAGTTAGGTCGGTCGGGTTGTGAAATATGAGACGGAATTGTTCTAGAACGGACCGACCCAGAGGGTCTTGGGTCGGTCGGGTTAAGCTTAAGTCGGTCAGTGGGTCGGTCGACCCTTAGGTTATAAAAAAAACTTAATTTTTAAGGATGTTAAGTGGCATTAATGGTATGCTATTAGGAAAGTAATGATGATAAGAAAGATAAGAATACAAGGACTTAAAGGATTAAGTTAAATAAAGGATTTAAGTGTTTAAGGTTAAGATTATAAGAACTTAGGAGGTATTAGATGGGGATCTTTAATGAATAAGTAAGTAAAATAGTTGAGTTAGTTAAGTAATTAATAACCTAAAACTGAATGAATGTTTTAGGACTTGAGAATTGGGATTCAGAAGGAGACTAAACGAACAACCGTCGACGGTGAATGGTATGGTTTTCTGTAACCTGCTTGCTACCGAGG
>CM041778.1:395013803-395052971 GCA_023374045.1 Limonium bicolor | reverse complement strand
TACCCGCACCTAGAGAGCCGAATTGGCTGAAGAGCGTAGCTGACACGCGAGTACCTACCTATGATGGAGTTGCTGACCCCACTGTCCTGGAGAGATACATTGTTGAGCACGAGAAGGCCTTTGATGCCATACATGTGCCTGCTGAGCACCGAGTCGATATAGCAGCCTTTCACCTGAAGGACGCTGCCAGCACGTGGTGGAGGTCCGTGAAGGCACATTATCTTGCTATAGAGGGTTTTGGATGGACTGGTTTTGTGGAATTGTTGAGAGAGAAGTACTATCCTGCTCATTTGAAGCAGAGGAAGAGGGAGGAGTTTGAGGCCCTGAGGCAGGGTAGTATGACAGTAGATCAGTACTACTCCTTGTTATGGGCTCTTGGACTTCGTCCCAGGAGTTGTTTATTCTGATGCTGTGAAGGTGGAGAAATTTAGAGGCGGGTTGAGATATGCTATTAGGCCGCCATGGGTGCTACCTTGTACCCTACGGTCCAGGTAAAAATTAATTGACAGTTATACCTTATAACTCAGTTTGATTATTACAAGTTCGGGGAACTCATTGATGTATTACAGGAGTGTTATGACGCTGCTTCTCGGACTGAGATGATGGTGAACAGCCGGGAGGACGGCCAGGGGCAGAAGCGTAAGGCCCCAGAGAAAGAGGCGGAGACTGAGGCTGGAAGCGGAGGCAGTAAGGGCTGGAAGTAAGAACCACCTTAAGTTATTTAATCCATTTAAATTACTTACTTACTGCCTGCTTTTATACCTGCTATTCCTGACACTTTGACGATCACAGGAAGAAAAAGTTCTCCTGGAGGGAGAAGAAGAAGGAGCAGGCCAGCCAAAAGGGTAAGGACAAGGTCCCGATGCTGACCGGGCCTACCTACGATGTGCAGCCTCTTAGATCTGCACCCCCTAAGGGTAAGCGATCTAACCTTGTGAATGAGTTGTGTACTACACTATCCATTACCATCCTTGTATTAATCTGAGTGTATATGAATAGGTTCTGCACCCCAGCGCCACTTTCACTGCAAGCGCTGTGGTAAAGACCACCCGGGTGTCGACTGCACCGGGCAAGCGGTGGACTGCCACCATTGTGGAAAGAAGGGCCACAGGTCGTTCGAGTGCTTTGCTAATCCAGATAGCCGAGCGTACCGCCCGCAGAAGGGGACTCAGAGCGCACCTACTGGAGGAGGAGGTGGAGCTCGAGGTGGCCAGAGGGGGCCGGCGCCCCAAGCCCAGAGAGGGCAGCAGCATCAGCAGCCACAGCAGCAGAACCAGAACCAGAGGAACCCGCCGGGCAACCGTATGCTGAATGCAGCGGGAGCTTCAGGCGCTGGCACTAGTACCCAGCGCGGTGAAGAAGTTAGCATTTGAAACCTTAACCATTGTATGAAAGCATGACTAAGTGTTAAACGCTTTACCTTAGCATGAATGTGTGTTTAAGTTACCGCTTTAGATGAACAACTTACCTAGGAAACCTTTTACCTCTTAGGAGACTTCGATATCTGCTATCCCACACTTACAAGACAGAGATCACCTAGACCCGTGGAAGAAAGACGGGAGTACCCTAGTGAGTTGTGTCATGTAGTCAGACCGGGCATGATACTTCTCAGAGAGTTCCTAACCCTAGATGAGCAAATCACCATAGTGAATGAGTGTAGAGCTTTGGGTAAGGGCATAGGAGGCTTTTATACCCCTGTATTTAATAGTGGTTCTAGAATGAAACTGCACATGATGTGCTTAGGGAAAGATTGGGATCCACAAGCTAGGGTTTATCGAGAGGTGAGGATGATGGTGGCGTATCTATACCTAGTATACCTGAGAGTTTCCTTACCTTGGGTGAGAAACGCAATGGATATTGCTCAAGACTGTGAGACTTATCCATTACCCGACATGACACCTGACGTTTGCATCATCAACTACTATGAGCAGGGAGGAAAGCTTGGAATGCACCAGGACCGTGATGAGACGACCGAGTCCATCACCAGAGGAATACCGGTTGTGTCATTCTCCATCGGCGATGATGCTGAGTTATCTATGGAGACCAGAAGAGGATGGATCTAGCAAGCAAGATCATCCTCAAGTCTGGGGATGTGTTGGTATTTGGTGGAGAGTCGAGGCTTATATCATGGTATTAAGAGCATTAAGCTCAATACCGCACCACCAGCCCTAGTGAATGATACCCACATCCGACCTGGCCGTTTAAATTTGACTTTCAGACAGTACTGATGTAATAGTAGTAACTAAGTGTGTAACCTTGTATAATACAGTTGGATGAATGAAATAAGAGTTTTGTACCTTCAAGTATATGTGTTCAGTTGTTGATACCGATAATTCATAACTTCAGGCTATAGAAATGGAAAGGAGGGTACCATCTGCATCCTAGATATGGCGCAAGCCAAGGAGTCCTGGTAATGTCATCACAGGTATGACAATTACAAACAACAGTAAATTAGTGATTTATTGGGACTCGATGCTAATACGAGAGGTGATCTCAGGTACCTTTCCTATTGATGGTGTTAGTGCTTCCGTATTGTTCGACTCAGGGGCTTCGCATTCTTTTATTTCCTCGGCATTTGCTAAGAAGCTGGGGGCCACCCCCGAACAGCTTTCAGACTTTTCAGTCACCCTTCCTTCGAAGGAGAAAGTAGGTTGCACCAGACAGTACAAGGTTAGAGATCAGCATTATGACTGAGACCTTCCCATTGATCTGATTGAGTTCAAGAACTTGGGTTTTGACATTATAGTGGGCATGGATTGGCTACAGAAGCATAGGGGCCGCCTTCATTGTGCAGAGCATCGACTACTACTGAAGGGGCCGAGCGGCAGGACAGTGTCATACCGCAGTGTGAGGAGAGAGCCGACTGTCAAGATCGTGTCAGCATTGTCCCTGATGAAGGATGTTAGGAAGGGCCGACAAGCCTTCCTCTGTTATGTACAGGACACGAGACAGAGCGACGTGACGGACGTAGACATTCCAGTCGTGGTAGATTTTTCCGACTTATTTCCTGATGAGCTGCCAGGCATGCCGCCTGTGCGCGAGGTTGAGTTCGCCGTCGACTTGTTGCCAGGTACGGGCCCTATTGCTAAGGCACCCTACCGTATGGCACCGGCTGAGATGAGGGAGCTGAAGCTACAGCTGGAGGACCTCCTCGACAAGGGATTCATTCGACCTAGTGTTTCTCCTTGGGGTGCTCCAGTGCTGTTCGTCAAGAAAAAGGACGGCAGTATGCGACTCTGCATCGACTACCGCGAGCTTAATGCGGTTACAGTCAAGAACAAGTACCCATTACCACGGATAGATGATTTATTTGATCAGCTGAGAGGGGCCAGTGTGTTCTCGAAGATAGATCTCAGATCTGGCTACCATCAGATTAGGATTGCAGAGGGTGATATTGAGAAGACAGCTTTCAGGACACGGTATGGACACTACGAGTTCACCGTTATGCCATTCGGATTGACGAATGCGCCAGCCATATTCATGGATTTGATGAACCGCCTTTTTAGAGAGCATCTTGATAGTTCAGTTGTAGTCTTCATCGACGATATTCTGATCTATTCAAAGACCAAGGAAGATCATGAGTTACATTTGAGACAGGTGTTGAATATTATGAAGAGAACCAGCTGTATGCCAAACTCTCTAAGTGTGAGTTCTGGTTGGACAGCGTGTCATTTCTAGGACACATTATATCAGCTAGCGGCATATCTGTAGATCCTGCTAAGATTGAGGCAGTGAAGAGTTGGCCAAGGCCGAAGACAGTCACAGACGTCCGTAGCTTCTGGGTTTGGCAGGGTATTATCGAAGATTCGTGAAGGACTTCTCCAAGGAGGCCAAACCAATGACAAATCTAATGAAGAAGGAATCCCAGTTCTTATGGTCTGCAGAGTGTGAGCAGTCCTTTCAGACGCTGAAGGATCTCCTGACATCGGCGCCCGTTCTTACTATCCCTGAGGGCACCGATGGGTTCGAGGTATATTGTGATGCCTCTGGAACCGGTCTAGGCTGTGTGCTTATGCAGCACGGGAAGGTAGTTGCCTACGCATCCCGACAGCTGAAGAAGCATGAGGTGAATTACCCCACACATGACCTTGAGTTAGGCGCAGTAGTCTTCGCTTTGAAGATCTGGCGACATTATTTGTATGGTGTGACAGTCACTATCTACTCTGATCACAAGAGTCTACAGCATCTCTTTCTCAGAAGGAGCTGAACATGCGACAGAGAAGATGGGTCGAGTTCTTGAAGGACTACGACATAGACCTGAGGTACAAAGAGGGCAAAGCAAATGTAGTTGCCGACGCCCTGAGCCGCAGAGCTCATTCATTATTTACACTAGTAGCGAGCAGCAGTATGATTGATGAGATACGAGCTGCTCAGGAGAGTGATCAGTATTTGGAGAGCATCAAACAGAAAATGTCAGATGGTTGTTTGAAAGACAGAAGTATGATTTCGAACTGTGTAATGATGGCATGTTACGACTGAATGGCCGATTATGTATTCCGGAGTCGTCTCCTGATCTGAAGGAGAAGATACTCCAGGAGGCTCATTGCTCGTCCTTATCCGTCCACCCTGGTTCTTCGAAGATGTATAAGGATTTGAAAGTTCATTTCTGGTGGAGCGGGATGAAGAAGGATGTAGCTGAGTATGTGGCTAGATGCTTGACCTGTCAGAAGGTTAAGTTTGAGCATAGGAGACCCGGAGGTTTAGTGCAGTCTATGCCTATTCCTTGTTGGAAGTTCGAGGACATCTCGATGGATTTCGTTGTCGGTCTCCCACCGACTAAGGGAGGACTGAACACGATTTGGGTCATTGTGGACCGTCTGACGAAGGTGGCAAAGTTTGTTGCTATGAAGGATACCTGGAACGTTCCGAAGTTAGCGGACTTGTTCCAGAAGGAGGTGATCCGGCACCATGGTGTGCCAAAGACTATTGTTTCTGATAGGGACCCTCGATTTTTGTCCAGATTCTGGGGACAGGTTCAGGAAGCCTTGGGTACAAAGTTGAAGCTTAGTACGGCGTTCCATCCACAGACCGACGGTCAGAGTGAGAGGACCATCCAGACACTGGAGGACATGCTGAGAGCATGTGCCTTAGATTTCCAGGGGAGCTGGTTAGAGCGTCTACACTTGATAGAGTTCGCCTACAACAACAGCTACCACTCCTCGATACAGATGCCACCATTTCAGGCACTTTATGGTAGACCGTGTAGGACTCCTTTATGCTGGGATGAGGCCAGCGAGACTACGCTTCTAGGACCAGAGTACCTAGAGCAGATTAAGGAGGATGTCCTACAGATTCGCAAGAACATGAGGGCAGCTCAGGACCGCCAGAAGGCAGAAAGCATATGCAGACACCAAGAGGAGGGACATTGAGTTCACTACCGACGATATGGTATTCCTTAGAGTGTCACCCATGAAGGGATATTCCGGTTTGGGCAGAAGGGCAAGTTGAGCCCAAAGTATGTTGGACCTTATGCGATTAGGGAGCGAGTGGGCCCGTTAGCCTACAGACTGGATTTACCAGCAGAGCTCGGGAGGGTGCACGACGTCTTTCACGTTTCACAGTTGAAGAAGTATGTGCCCCATCCATCGCACGTTTTGCAGCCAGAGACTTTAGAGTTGGACCCCGCTCTACGATATGAGGAAGTACCACTCCGCATTCTCGATACGAAGACGAGGCAGACTAGGAACAAGACCGTTAGCATGGTCAAGGTTCTCTGGTCGAACCATGAGGTGGAGGAGGCTACATGGGAGTTAGAGGACTCCATGAGAGAAGTACCCAGCACTCTTCGAGTAGTAGCTGTGATACTTGTACGGGTTCGTGGTCAAACCCTTTTTAATGTAGGGGGGTAGACACCACTTGGCTTGCGCACATGTTGTGCATTAGGTCTTGTTTTTGTGGAATTTTTAGTGGTATGCTGCGTCATACGTGTTTGTTTGGATGATTGTATGTATGATACATTTATGTATGTGCCTTAGTGCACCTGGTTGAATATATTTATAGTACCGCTGAGTACTTTTGGTTGATGAGTTGGATGTGCACCTTGTTTAGTGCTGTGATGTGAATGAGTTTATACCATGAGTTTGGTTATTTATATATGTTGTATGTATAGACTAGGTCTGAACCTAGTGGGAGTTACTCCTAGCAATGGACTGTTTGTTACTTAGTGGAACTTGATTCCTTAGGTGAACTGTAGAGGATTAAGGACTTCGGGACGAAGCCTTTTAAGGGGGGTAGACTGAAATACCCCTAACCTTTAAAATATAATTAAATGATCTATTAATGATCTAAGATGATTATAAACATCTAAATATTATTGGGGAACAATCTAAAAGATCTCAACAAGGCAAAACACGCCTTAAGATCGGATAAAGCCAAAAATGTGCTTTAAGACACCATAAAGATTGTATGACCTCAAATAGGATCCAAAGTGGATTCCTAAGTATTATAATGAAGTAAGGAACACAACAAAACCATTCTCAAGAGAGAACTAAGCTCAGGAACACCCTGTGACACAAAATGTGCGCTAAAACACCTTAAAGCACGTTTTTTGAGATTGCCTTCTAAATTGATTTTTAATGGGCTTGAAGGTTATAATTACCTTTAAATATGATAATATATCACATTATATCATATTAGGAATTTAATTCCAGAAATTTACAAATTTTTACAAATTTAATATTAAAATATTAATAAAACCTACAAGGGGGCCCGTTTGAGTCAAATTGACCAAGTATGGTCAATGGTCAATAATGACCCATTTGACCCATGGAAATCGGCTGGCAAGAGGAGAGGAGGAGACAGCTCACAATCATTATGAGACAAATTGCTACCTAATACCAAATTTGTAATAGTAAACTTACTTTTTCAATTATTTCAAGCCTTTCCAATCATTTCTTTCTTCCTTGTCCGATCCCATCCTTTCCCAGCCGAGTTCCTCCCCTTCCTAGAAGCTCTCAAGCCTTGTTCTTGAGCATGGAAGGCAGATCTAACTCCTAAGCTCTTAAGGTAAGGTTTTAAGGTCATTTTTAGCTCTTTTTCTTCATCTCTTCACTACCTACACCTAGATTCGTGGCTCATCAATTCCTATGGCTCATTCTCAGTGTTCTAAGGTTAGAAAAACAGCTAAACTCGGCTGAAGCAAGTAGAGGGACCAAGGTTGCTCAAAATTGCATTTTAAGGTAAAAACATACCTTAAGCCTCTCTACACTCCAAGCAATTTTCTTCCTCTGATTTTTATGAGTTTATACACTCATAATCTTCATATTTACATGTTCATTCAGTTGGTTAGCCATTTGGAGCAAGGGTGACCAAGATCCAAAGGAAAACCCTCTTTTAAGGCATTTTCCAAGGTAAAACCTAATAACAAGGCAGCTTGTTGTGATCTAGCTATTTCCTATGTCAATATGGTGGATCTAACACCTTGTGGTGTGTTTGATTCAGGCCGAACCAGCTTGAACTTCCCTTGCATTTTTAAGGTGATTTTTGCCTTAAATCTTACATTAATTATTCCTTATGGTTAAGCTCAAGCTTGGAGTATAACCATATCTTGTTTTGGTGTATTAAACATGTCTAAATCATGTGGTGAATTTTCCTACAAGTGACCGAGCTCATACAAGGAATAATCAAGGTATAAACACCTTAAACTTATGATTTTATAATTTCTAAGCATATATATATATATAATGGCCGAGAGTGAAATTATAAATATGGGTCATATTGACCTAAAAATGAAAAAAAAATGACTAAGATAAATTAAGCTAGTCATTTAAGAGATTTAATTAACATAATGGTCAAATTATGACATTATGTGGAAAAATAATTAAATCAAGGTGAGGCCGAGAATATATGCTATATTTTGGACATTTATGGTGTAATTTATTTTGCAAGTTCAAGGTTGTAATAAGGCCATGTCATTAGGCCATTTTAATTTAAGTTTATAAGCTTATTTAGTTAAATTTATGCTTATATAATTAAATTGGGGCCAAATCGTAATACTAGGAAATTAGAAAGCCGTGGGCTTAATTTAGAGCAATTTAGGTTTTTTTAAATGAATTTAATAAAAATTATAACATTTTATAAAGTTTTGGGTCAAAATGTAAAAATAAAAAAGTATAGGTTATTATTAGTGATTACCGAAAAAATTGGTTCCCATTTGGTATTAGAAGTCAAAGTTGACTATATAGGGAGACTTTGACCAAGTTTGGAAATTTAAGAAATTTAAATACTATCTTATAATAAGATACTTATTAAATTGTGAAAGATTTATAAAAATGGGGCTATAATGTAAATTCCGAGACTTAGGGGTACTAAAGGGAATTTAGAATAGTCCTTAAGTTATTAGGAATTTTTAGAAGTTTATTTGGTTATATTTGGAGTTTATATGAATTATGTAAGTATAATATATGGTATTTTATAACATTGTTACAAAGGGTAACAAATGTGTAGAAACCGAGATTAGAGGAAAGAATAAGAATAGGTTAGGATAATATTTATAACCTTTTGGTATAGTTTGGTAATTTTTGGAGTTTATATAAGGTTTTATAAAGAAAATGTATATATATAGTTTTAATGGAATTAGAAAACTATGTATTATAAATTGGGATGGAATTGTGATTTATAGAAGTTTAGTGGTGTATAATGGAAGCCAAAAATATAAGGGGATATAATGGATTATTATATGTTTTAATGTAACAATAAGGGTTAAATGTAGCGAAATAAAGGAAAGGGGGTATAATTGTTTTTATTATTAGAAATAAAATGGAAAAAACATAACAACTAGGTTTAATATGTTTAAATTGTTAACATTAAAATAAGGATAATATGTATAATGATAAATAACAAAATGGATACAATGTGAATGGAACTTATATGGTACGATTTTGAAAAATTTACAAATAACATGGGTGATGGTTCGGATAATTCAAGAAGATATAGAAACATTTTTGAAATGGAATATAAAAGAAATAATATGGTTTTTGTGTTATAAGAACTTATACAATAAATAGTTCTCATAATATATAATGACCAAAGGATATTATATATAAGGGTTATAAATAGACTAATATATTAGATTACACATAACATTACAATACAAATAAAAAGCAGAATTATATAAATGGATATGGTAACTATAGCTATATTGTATCTGGTAGTAAATTGGTGCGTGGTGGGTTAACTATAAAAATTATCATAATTAAAATGATAATAGAAGAGGAGAAAGAATTATAAAACATTGGATATGGAATTCTATATGTTAAGAGTATCATGGGATATAAGGATTTATAAACCAAAAGAACATTTTAAAAATGAATTATAAACCAAAAAGAGACATAAAATAAAAGAGATCACAAACAGTAAACATAAGAAGGCAAGGAAACACAGATGCATAGTGAATGAAAAGGTCCATTACAAAGTACGGCACAAACAAGAATGAAAAAAAGGTATGATGAACAAAAAAACATTAATTAAGTAACATGCATAGCAAGTTCAACAATAAGTGTTAATATACAGACAAGACTACGCATGTAATATAACACTTTTCCAATCTCGAGTTAAGCCGAAAAACCGACAAACATTGACAGTTAATAACGGGGATTAACCGGGAGTTATTAGTGACGGTACGGGGTTACCGTAGAATTGTGTGTTATACAGGATGCTACTCAGTAGCATTATGTATTGTTTAGACTGGTAGAGACGACACCCGAGCATAGGACTCGCTGATCTCAGTACTCCACATATCCATAGGAGTCATAATAAGGGGACTAGTCCGGATGTGTGAGGCGAGAGTTAGGTCTATTTGTGTTCCTCAGGCGGTGACGCTTACGTGTGTGATCTTGATAAGATTGTGTTGGTCTGAATGATAATTATATAGGAATGAATGGATAGAAGATTGCATTTTATAGCGGGTTATTATTATTTGTTGAGTTAAAAGTATCGGTTCGTATATATGAACCTATATAAAAACGAAATGCGGCTATGGAGCATGTTATATGAATATAAGGATCGTCGAAAAAAAACTTGTAGCACTAGGATAATAAGATATACATATTATCCGAGACTTTTATACGGAGCATTGGCCCTTCTATACGCCGCTCCGTATCTAACACTGGATCCCGAGTTTACAGACTCCGGATTGGACTATGACCTTAGTCTGCGTGTTAGGAAAATTTGGTAATGCGATGCGATGCATGGAATAATTAATTAATTAATTATGAAGGAAAGTAAAGCCAAGAGGATATGGCTCTTGGGGCGTGGCTGTGATCACAAAAACGATACCAGGATGTCC
Source organism: Limonium bicolor (assembly GCA_023374045.1). Lineage (NCBI taxonomy): Eukaryota > Viridiplantae > Streptophyta > Magnoliopsida > Caryophyllales > Plumbaginaceae > Limonium > Limonium bicolor. The sequence goes on along the minus strand of CM041778.1, from coordinate 395,042,686 downwards.
GCGTAGGGGTCGCAAGTATCAAGAAAATTTCCCGTGAGCTAGAATGGCTCGTTGGTCGGAGACTCTACCGTTGGAGTGGCCACTGCCGTGGGTGACCCGCCATAATATATGGGTAACTAGAGACATGTTTTTTAACGAGACATTGTCACTAGGTATAACTGAACAAATAATACAGTTGAGAATTATACAGTGGCGAACGATATTGGTTTCTACACCATGGACGAGAACTAGTACTTGTTTATTATTCTCGTTGTTTTGCTTGGTTGTTCATTGGTATTATACTTGTGGTTATATTACATATGTTGATGGTTGTGTTATTGTATGGATATTACTGTTAATTGTTTTACAGTTTTAAATATTTAAAACGGTATTGCATGTAATGAACCTCATGCTCTCGACCAAATAATTGAGGGGTCCTTGGGGGCATGACGGGGGCATGTGATAACATACTCAGCAGGGGCTGATTCCAACCACAAACCATCTTTATTGCAGGAGACTAGCTGGTGGGTCGACACGGGGCGCGACTATTAAGTTACTGTTGGATAGACTTGGTACGGTGTGATACTAAGGTTGTTTGGACTCGGGTTGTTTAACCGAGGTGTATTTTGGATTAGATGCTCACGGTCTGTAATAATTTGTTGTTGTTAGATTTGTTTTATTTAATGTTTAAGTAAACTATCTATCTCTTGTGGTCACTGCAGGAATACGTTTCGCAAGTTGATTATCAGGTAAATCGTTATCACCCGTAAGGGCGAGTGATAACAGTGACACCATTAGGGCGACAGTCTTTTATTTACCACTGCGAATTATTTATTATGTGCGACATTTATAGGATTATTAGGAGCCGAATTAGTAGGGTGTTACACCTAGAGAGTTGGTGAGCTAGATATGACTGGGTTAGAGTATCAATACATTGGGTATTTGATAGAACGACAGGTCGGGGAACAGTCGGTGAACCGTAGGCCGATAGTCAGAAGAGGGTTAATGTAACACCCCTACTAATTCGGATCCTAATTATAATATAAACGTCGTGCTTAGTAAGTAAATCACAGCGGTAAATAACAGACTGTCGTTCTAATGGTGTCACTGTTATCACTCGCCCATACGGGTGATAACGAGTTACATGATAATCAACATACGAAACGTATTCCCGCAAGAGTGACTACAAGAGATAGATAGTAGTGCTTAAACAATCTAAAAACATACCCATCAGCAACCGTCTTAAACAAACCGTACACGTGAGCGTCTAACCAAACATACACCTCGGTTTATAACCCGAGTGCAAAATAACAGTAGTCTCCAACTGTACCAAGTCTAACCAAAGTAAATACCACTGTCGCGCCCCGCGTCAACCCTCCAGCTAGTCTCCTGAAATAAAAATGGTTTGTGGTATGGAATCAGCCCCTGCTGATTATGTTATCACATGCCCCGTCATGCCTCCTCAAACCCCTCAATTAATTGGTCGAGAGCATGAGATTCGTTACATGCAATACCGTTTTAATATTTAAACTGTAAAACAATTAACAATAATAAACATACAATAAACACAACCATCAACACACATAATATCAACCACACAGTAAACCAATGAGCAACAAGGCGAAACAACGAGGATAATAACCAAGTATCAACTCCCGTCCTTGGTATAGAAACCAATATTGTTCGCCAATGTACAAGTCTCAACTGTAATAAGTGTTCAGTTATACCTAGTGACAACGCCTCATTAAAAAAAGCGATGTGCCTCTAAATTACCCATATACTATGGCGGTGACCCACGGCAGTAGCCACTCCAGCGGTAGAGTAGAGAGTTCCGACAACGAGCCATTCTAGCTCACGGGAAATTTTCTTGATACTTGCGGACCGTACGCGGACATCCTGGTATCGTTTTTGTGATCACAGCGTTGCACCAAGAGCCACATCCTCTTGGCTTTGTTATGTTAATTAATTATACCATCGCATCGCATTACCAATTTTCTAACACAGCAGACTAAGGTCGTTAGTCCAATCCGGAGTTTGTAAACTCGGGATCCAGTGTTAGATACGAGATCGGCGTTAGAAAGGCCAATGCTCCGTATTAAAGTCTCGGATAATATGTATATCTTATTGTCCTAGTGCTACATCGTTTTTCTGACGATCCTTATATTACATATAAGATAGCACCATAGCCGCTAGTTCGTTTTTATATATAAGGTCCATATATACGAACCAATACTGTTAACGTAACAACAGTAATTAATAAGCAGCTAAAAATATACAGTTCATGCATATTTATTCACACAATCAGACAAACAATCTTATCACAGATTACACAGAGGTCTGAACTGAGGAAGCCCTCAGAAACAATCAGAGACACGTAACAACATACGTTCACCCTGAATGTATAACGTGGAGTATGAATCAGCTAGATCTGATGCTCCCCGTGTCGTCTCTAACAGTCCAATAATACATAATGCTACTGATTAGAATCCGTATAACAACATAACTCTACGGTACCCCGTACCTTAACTAATACCTCCCGGTTAATCCCCCGTCATTAACTGTCAACGTTTGTCGGGTTTCGGCTTAACTCAGGATTTGGAACAACGTTATATTACATGCGTAGTCTCGTCTCGTATATAATATACTTAATGTTGAACTTTGTCATCGCATGTAACTTAATATACCCTTGTATATCATATAGTTTGTTTCTATATTTGCATGTATAATTCTTTACCATATATTATACATTTCACCTTAGTATTTATTTTCCTAAGGTTGTTTTTCCAAGTTTTATGTAGTATAATTCATATGTAAAAATACTTTGAATTAGATAAATCCTTATTATTCCATGTATACTCCTAACATCAGAATTTCCATATCTAATATTTGTAATTCTTTTCTCTTTATCTTATATCATTTTGATTATAATAATACATGGTTATTAAACCATATTATATTTTTCCACTTCATAACATATATTTATTTATGTATGTATATATGGGACTATTTATTATATGGTAAGTCTTTATAATATATTCATTCTCTTTAATGAATACTTCTTATATTATAAATGTTACACCCTTATAACATTAAAAACCATAGTCTAAATTTTTATTCAAAATGCCCATATTACCGAACATCACTTATGTTCTTTAATATTTACAAAATAACCACATTAATTATATAATGTACATTATAGTTATATAACATATCTTATGATACTTAAATCATTAAAACCTTTATAAACCTATAGTTATAAAATGTTACAAAATACCAAACAATCCATATGGTTGTCGGTTTTTAATTAATTCCACCTAAGTTTCAAAAATTACATAATCACCCCAAATATTATTTCTTTGTTACACTTATAGTATATATCTTATATTATAGCCTTTAAACCTTAATATAATTATAAACCTATGGTTACAATTTCTTAAAATAACCGAACAGACCCCATGGTCTATTCTAATTTAATTTCCACCACTTAACTTTCTATATTCACCAAATTACCCCATTTTATAACATATAGTTTCTAATATCATTAAAACTATATATTATACACATATCTTGATTAAAACCTCATAAATAATTCCAAAAATTACCAAAAGGTTATAAATATCATTCCTAACCTTATACTTTCTAATAATGTTGCTCGGTTCCCATATGTTACCCATTTGTAACAATATCATGAAATATCATATATTATACTATATAATTCATATAAACTCCAAATTTAACCAAATAAAATTCTAAAAATTCCCAATAACCTAAGGTCTGTAAACGAACTTAAACAGATAATCAAACAAGGCCCAAAACGATAACTTGAATAAAGTATAATCAAAATGATGTCGTAACATCCCAAAAGTCATTACAAAAACCCACCAAACGAATATCAAAAGCGGAAGCTATCTAAAGAGGCCCAAAGCTCAAAGTCAAATACAAATGTCTCAAAAGAATTCAGAATAACATAACGAACTAAACTCCAGAGGTGAGCAAAGTGACCTTCGGCTGATCAATCTGCAATGTTAGATAGAGTAGGGGAATGAGCACAAAACTATGCCCAGTAGATGACCAACTTCATCAACCAGCATGCTCAAAACATTTTAAGAATATTAACAAAACAGAAGGAGTCGCAAGGAGTCCATAATCATGTCAGAAAATAGAAGCAGAAGTCCACACAATAAAGGACCAAACAGAGTCAGAAGCAGACAGAATCAGAAAACAGAGCGGGACACTAGTTGATCACGGCATACAGACAGAACGAGCAACCAGCTCGTGAACAGAACGAGGAAACCTCACTCGTAAACAGAACAGATGAAACACCTGTGAACAGAACGGGGAACATCACTTATGAACAGAAGGATCCTACATAGCGCGCTACGAGATAGCGAGACCAGCCATCCAAAGGTTCAGACACAGAGATAACTAGGTCCCAAAACAGAAGCTTGAAACAATTAAGCATATGTGCACCAAAGGCACCAGAAAGCACATAAGTAGCTTGGAAATCAGAAGGGGAATCCAACCCCGCAAACGGAAGTCAAAACGGAGCTCAAACGAGCAAGTTATGGTCAAACAGTAGCTCGTCCGAACTTGTGTCCGGACATCAATGTTCGGACACAGGTCGAACCTTAAAACAGAGGCAGAGACAGAGGTGTCCGAACATCAAAGCTCGGACAGATGTTCGAACGTTCTTTGGAAATCAAACACGCGTAAGTCCGAACTTGTGTCCGAACAACGACGTTCGGACACAGGTCGAAGCAAAAACAGAAGAAGGAGATGAGTGTGTCCGAACTTCTGTCCGGACTTACAAGTTCGGACACCCCTTGAGAATTGTAAGTCGGACTCGTCCTCGCACCCCGTCTGAACTTCAAAGCTCGGACGGAAGTTCGGACACGGTAAAAAAGTTCAGAAATACAAGCGCAGAAGGGCATGTCCGAACTTCTAAGGTCGGACGGAAGTTCGGACGCGCCGAAAATACTCAGAAAACAGAGACGATTTTCACACAAACAGAGGCACCAAAACAATGTCAAAACATTACAGGTTTGCAGAAAACAACCTTGGGGGTTTGTAGTTAAAAAACAACACAACAGACTGATTCGCAAACACAACGCAGCGACAATTCACACATTGAAACTAGAATTTGAAACGCCCCAAGGCTGAACACACAAGTCGAATCCATAAGCCACCTACCTCAATCACAGCAGAGACGAATCCAATATGAACAGCAGAGCTCGAATCCAAGCAGATACCCAAATGCAGACCAGAAATGCAATTCCCAAACTCTGAAGCAACGCAATCAAGAACAGACCGAAGAACACCGAAATCAGAACTAACTCCCAAATCAGAAACTGTTAACACAGGAGAATCCACAATCCATACCTGCAGTCGTCCACGATACTTAGAGCAATCCAACAGCAGAAGAACCGACAAGGGGACGGAGCACAATCGGATTCCTAATCAGGTTGCAGAGGAGGGATTCAGACAAGAAGAAACATTCCAATTCCAGAATTGAAGGAGAATGAACAACGTGGTACCTTACTCAGAACCAGATCTCGCAACGGCGCACAATCCACAGCGGAATTCGAGGAAGAACCACAATTGGCAAGACTTGAAAGGTTGAACAGAGCGTAACAGTTGAGGGGAGAGAAGAGATGAGAGGAACGGTTTAAGGGTTTCAAACTGAGCGAGGAGGGGAGCGTGACTGAGATCGTGTGAACGTAATTAGAAGGTAGGGAAAATAATCAAGAGGAAAAGGAAATAAAGTAATTAAGGAATTAACCTCACCAAGAATAGAATAAGAAAGGGAAAAAAGACTTCTTCGGCCTCGTCTTTAATCGGAAGGACGCCCATGTCCTAAATCCAAAATACAATAGTGTAAGGCCACTTGTAACGAAATAAAATGCATTTAAAACTATGGGTTATAACATCACCTCCCCCTTAAAAGAATTTCGTCCTCGAAATTAAAACATACCTATTGCTCGAAGAGGGCGGGGAAACTTAGAACGCACATCACTTTCGACCTCCCAGGTCGCCTCTTCCTCTGACTGACCTGACCACTGCACCTTCACCAAGGGCATGGTCTTACTCCTAAGCTTACGAACATCTCGATCTAGGATCCTCGAAGGAGCTGCTTCAAAGGTAAAATCCTCCCTAAGCTGAAGCGGACCAAACTCTATCACATGTGACGGGTCCGGAATGTACTTCCTTAGCATAGACACATGGAACACACTGTGAACACCAGCCAGCGACGGTGGCAAAGCAAGACGGTAGGCAACCGGTCCGATCCTCTCCAGGATCTCAAATGGACCCACAAAGCGAGGGCTAAGCTTGCCTCTCTTCCCAAACCGAACAACTCCCCAAACTGGAGACACCTTCAGATACACATGGTCGCCCACCTCAAACTCTAGAGGTCGTCTCCTCTGATCGGCGTAACTCTTCTGACGACTCTGAGCCACAAGCAGACGCTCTCTGATAGACTGAATCTTAGCTACAGCATCCTCGACCAAGTCCGGCCCAACAACTGCCCTCTCCTTCAGATCATCCCAACCAATGGGTGATCTGCACCTCCTGCCATACAAAGCCTCAAACGGGGCCATCCCGATGCTAGTCTGAAAGCTGTTATTATATGCGAACTCTATCAGCGCCACGTGCTGATCCCAGCTGCCCCAAAGTCAAGTACACATGCTCTGAGCATGTCCTCAAGGACCTGATTCGTCCTCTCTGTCTGACCATCTGACTGAGGATGATACGCTGAACTGAAAGACAACTTCGTCCCCATAGCCTGATGCAAACTCTGCCAGAATCTGGATACGAAGTGCGGGTCTCTGTCAGACACAATAGAAGCAGGAACTCCATGAAGGCGCACTATCTCATCCATATACAACTGCGCCAAGCGATGCAAACTGAAAGTCTTCCTGACAGGCAAGAAATGAGAACTCTTCGTGAGTCTGTCCACTATCACCCAAACTGCATCAAAACCCCTCGGAGTCTTAGGTAGTCCCATAACAAAGTCCATACCGACGCTCTCCCACTTCCACTCCGGAACGGGAAGAGGCTGAAGCAAACCAGCTGGTCTCTGATGCTCGGCTTTGACCTGCTGACAGGTCCTACATCTGGATACAAAGTCGGAAATGTCCCTCTTCATGTTGCTCCACCAGAATGTCTCACGTAGGTCCCGGTACATCTTCACACCTCCTGGGTGTACCGAGTACGGAGCTCCATGAGCCTCCTGCATGATCTCACGTCTCAAAGCGTCGTCTGCCGGCACACAAACCCGGTCTCTGAACCTCAAGCAGCCATCCTCTGAAACTCTGAACTCAGACTCCTGACCGGAAGAGATACTCTCTCTGATCTTACACAAACCGACATCGAGCTCCTGACTGGCCTTGATCCGGTCGATCAAGGTAGGCTGAATCTACAACACTGCTAACATCCCAGATCTCTCTGGACGGACGACCCAGATACCCATATGCTATAACTCGAGAGCAGACCTCTGCACCCCAGACAAAGCACAAACGGCCCCAGACGGACCCCTCCTACTGAGCACATCAGCAACCACATTCGCCCTACCCGGATGGTAGAGGATCTCCAAATCATAATCGTGTAGCAACTCTAGCCACCTCCTCTGCCTCAAGTTCAACTCCTTCTGAGTGAACAGATACTTGAGGCTCTTGTGGTCTGTATACACCTTGCACGCCGCTCCATACAGGTAGTGCCTCCAAATCTTCAACGCAAAGACCACAGCAGCTAACTCCAGGTCGTGGGTCGGATAGTTCTTCTCATATGGCTTAAGCTGACGGGAGCCATACGCTACTACCTTCCCCTGCTGCATCAGAACACACCCAAGTCCCTTATGGGACGCATCACAGAAAACCTCTAGTCCGTCATTACCCTCTGGAAGGGTCAGAATCGGCGCAGACGTCAACCTCTTCTTCAGCTCCTGAAAGCACTGCTCACAGGCCTTGCTCCACTCAAACTTCACAACCTTCTGCAGCAGACGAGTCAAAGGAATCACTAGCTTGGAGAAGCCCTCCACAAACTTACGATAGTAGCCCGCTAGTCCAAGGAAGCTACAATTCTCTCCAACATTAGTAGGCCTGGCCCACTCAGTAATAGCTCTAATCTTCTCCGGATCTACGGAGATACCATCCTTGGAGACAACGTGTCCCAAGAATACCACCTGATCCAACCAGAACTCGCACTTCTTCAGCTTCGCATACAGCTCCTTCTCCCTCAGAGTCTGGAGAACAGTCCTCAAATGCTCCTCGTGCTCCTCAGCACTCTTGGAATACACCAAGATATCATCTATAAACACCACAACGAACTGGTCTAGAAAGGGCTTGAACACCCGGTTCATCATGTCCATAAATACTGAAGGCGCATTCGTCAGACCGAATGGCATCACTAGGAACTCGTAATGTCCATAACGAGTCCTGAAGGCGGACTTAGGCACGTCGTCTGCCTTAATCCTCAGCTGATGATAACCGGACCTCAGATCGATCTTCGAAAACACCTTAGCTCCTGCTAACTGGTCAAACAAGTCATCTATGCGCGGGAGAGGATACCTATTCTTAATGGTAACCTTGTTGAGCTCCCTGTAGTCAATGCACAAGCGCATGCAACCGTCCTTCTTCTTGACAAATAACACTGGCGCTCCCCAAGGCGACACACTAGGGCGAATGAAGCCCTTGTCCAACAACTCTTGCAACTGAACCTTCAATTCCTTGAGCTCAGCAGGCGCCATGCGGTATGGGGCCTTAGAAATGGGCTGAGTCTCAGGTGCGAGCTCGATCGAGAACTCCACCTCTCTGATAGGGGGAAGCCCAGGTACGTCATCTTGGAACACATCTGGGAAGTCTCTGACCACTGGAATCTCCTCCAACTTCGCATCCTTGCGAACCTCAGGGATGTAACACAGATATCCCTGGCATCCCTTCCTCAGAAAGCAAAACGCCTGCATAGCTGATATGACTGGCGGCGAGCATGGGAGTCTATTCCCTGCTACAACTAGGCGGGGCTGACCCGGCTCCTCAAAAGTGACTCTCGAAGCAGCACAATCAATGTGGGCATGGTGCACAACAAGCCAATCCATGCCCAGAATCACATCAAAATTTGTCATCTCCATCGGGATGAGGTCAGCACACAGAATCCTATCCTTGACTAACACAGGACTAGCTTTACAGACAGAATTCAAAAGCATAGAAGAGTCCCTAACCAATGGACTATGCACACATAACTCAACACCCAGAGGCACAACAGGCAAACCGATCTCACCCACTAACTCAGCAGAAATAAAAGAGTGGGTGGCTCCAGAGTCAAACAAACAGAAGACAGAACGAGAAGACAGCTGGAGAATACCTGTAACAACTCTGTCAGTCGATCGGTCTCTCTCTCCAGCCATCGCGTACACTCTGGCCTGGCCCTTGGGCTTCTTCTGCTCAGCCCGGTCTCGATCTCTAGACCCAGATGCAGATCCTCCAGCTCCACCTCCAGTGCTACCCCTGCTCCTCTCAGCCCGTGGGCAGTCAGCTATCCTATGCTCCAAGGACCCACACTTGAAGCAGGCGCTCCGACTTCCTGTAGTAGTCCTGGCCTCGGTGAAACTTGCCACAGACCTGGCACTTGGGTAGGCGCTGACGAAGACGAACCACCTCTATCTCTCGAACGGTCCCCAGAGTGGTCTCCAGCTCGGTCTCCAGTCGACTGCTTCTTCTGAGAAGTAGGCTGATCCCTCCTATCACTCTCGTCGGACCTCTACTTCCTCTTCTGGTCCTTCCCGCCAGACTGGCAGCCCTCAAATCAGCCTCTATCAACAGGGCGACATCAGCAACGTCCGTGAAGGTCTTGTGACGCAGCGGTGTCACAGCAGAGCGAATATCCGGCCTCAAGCCACTCTCAAACTTCCTGGCCTTCCTATGCTCGTCCGGCTCAGGTGCGAACTTAGACAGACTGATGAACTTCCTAACATACTCCTCCACACTCATATCGCGCCCTTGGCGAAGCCTATTATACTCCAAGATGCGCTGATCCTTATACACGTCGGGGTAGAACTGTTTATTGAACTCCCCAGTGAACTGCTCCCACGTCCAAGGCTGTGGGAATTTCCCCATCAAGACCTCCACCACTCCTTAGCCTCGGCCTTGAAAAGAAAGGTGGCAAAGTCCACCTTCTGCTCCTCCTCAGAGCCCATAACACGCAGCAAGTCCTCCACCTTTGACAGCCAATGACTGGCCTCCTGGGGGTCTCCTGCCCCATCAAACGACGGTGGCTTCAGCTTCATGAATTCCTGAAGTGCCTTCACATTTGGCCTCCAGCGTCGGCCCCAGCTGCCTGCTCCGCCAGCTGGTCCTCCTCCAGCTGGTCCACCCCCTGCAGCCATGGTCTGCATGAGCTGCGTCATAAACTGCTGAACAGCATCAGCAACATTTCCTGGAGCCCTTCTTGGCGGCATTCTGAAAGTCCAACAGCAAGCAATTAGACTCAGACACTAGCACTGACGTTTCTGACTTACTGGCTAACTTAAAATCCCAGCAGATTAGAACCCAGAGCTCTGATACCACTAAATGTAACACCCCCAAACACTGGCCTAGGAGTTAGGGGTATTACACGCCGCGTATTATTACATAATAACGCAAGGCTCTAATAAACGAACTTAAACAGATAATCAAACAAGGCCCAAAACGAATACTTGAATAAAGTATAATCAAAATGATGTCGTAACATCCCAAAAGTCATTACAAAACCCACCAAACGAATATCAAAAGCGGAAGCTATCTAAAGAGGCCCAAAGCTCAAAGTCAAATACAAATGTCTCAAAAGAATTCAGAATAACATAACGAACTAAACTCCAGAGCTGAGCAAAGTGACCTTCGCTGATCAATCTGCAATGTTAGATAGAGTAGGGGAATGAGCAAACAACTATGCCCAGTAGATGACCAACTTCATCAACCAGCATGCTCAAAACATTTTAAGAATATTAACAAAACAGAAGGAGTCGCAAGGAGTCCATAATCATGTCAGAAAATAGAAGCAGAAGTCCACACAATAAAGGACCAAACAGAGTCAGAAGCAGACGGAATCAGAAAACAGAGCGGGACACTAGTTGATCACGGCATACAGACAAAACGAGCAACCAGCTCGTGAACAGAACGAGGAAACCTCACTCGTAAACAGAACAGATGAAACACCTGTGAACAGAACGGGGAACATCACCCGTGAACAGAAGGATCCTACATAGCGCGCTACGAGACAGCGAGACCAGCCATCCAAAGGTTCAGACATAGAGATAACTAGGTCCCAAAACATAAGCTTGAAACAATTAAGCATATGTGCACCAAAGGCACCAAAAGCAGCAAAGTAGGGGAACAAGGGAAGTACAGAAAGCACACGAACTCACAAACGAGCAAGGAAACAGCAACAAACGAGCAAGTTATGGTCAAAACAGTAGCTCGTCCACTTGTGTCCGGACATCAATGTTCGGACACAGGTCGAACCTTAAAACAGAGGCAGCGACAGAGGTGTCCGAACATCAAAGCTAGGACAGATGTTCGGACGTTCTTCGGAAATCAAACATGCGTAAAGTTCGAACTAGTGTCCGAACAACGACGTTCAGACACAGGTAGAAGCAAAAACAGAAGAAGGAGATGAGTGTGTCCGAACTTCTGTCCGGACTTACAAGTTCGGACACCCCTCGAGACTTGTAAGTCGGACTCGTCCTCGCACCCCATCCGAACTTCAAAGCTCGGACGGAAGTTCGTGAGCTTTGAAGTTCGGACACGGTAAAAAAGTTCAGAAATACAAAGCGCAGAAGGGCATGTCCGAACTTCCAAGGTCGGACGGAAGTTCGGACGCGCCAAAATACTCAGAAAATAGAGACGATTTTCACACAAACAGAGGCACCAAAACAATGTCAAAACATTACAGGTTTGCAGAAAACAACCTTGGGTTCGGACGCGCCAAAATACTCAGAAAACATAGACGATTTTCATACAAACAGAGGCACCAAAACAATGTCAAAACATTACTGGTTTGCAGAAAACAACCTTGGGGGTTTGTAGTTAACAAAACAACGCAAACGGACTGATTCACAAACACAACGCATCGACAATTCACACATTGAAACTAGAATTTGAAACGCCCCAAGGCTGAACATACAAGTCGAATCCATAAGCCACCTACCTCAATCACAGCAGAGACGAATCCAATCTGAACAGCAGAGCGCGAATCCAAGCAGATACCTAAACACAGACCGGAAATGCAATTCCCAAACTCTGAAGCAACGCAATCAAGAACAGACTGAAGAACACCGAAATCAGAACTAACTCCCAAATCAGAAACTGTCAACACAAGAGAATCCACAATCCATACCTGCAGTCGTCCACGATACTTAGAGCAATCCAACAGCAGAAGAACCGACAAGGGGACGGAGCACAATCGGATTCCTAATCAGGTTGCAGAGGAGGGATTCAGACAAGAAGAAACATTCCAATTCTAGAATTGAAGGAGAATGAACAACATGGATTACCTTACTCAGAACCAGATCTCGCAACGGCGCACAATCCACAGCGGAATTCGAGGAAGAACCACAATTGGCAAGACTTGAAAGGTTGAACAGAGCACAACAGTTAAGGGAGAGAGAGAGAGAGATGAGAGGAACGGTTTAAGGGTTTCAAACTGAGCGAGGAGAGGAGTGTGACTGAGATCGTGTGAACGTAATTAGAAGGTAGGGAAAATAATCAAGAGGAAAAGGAAATAAAGTAATTAAGGAATTAACCTCACCAGGAATAGAATAAGAAAGGGAAAAAGACTTCTTCGGCCTCGTCTTTAATCAGAAGGACGCCCATGTCCTAAATCCAAAATACAATAGTGTAAGGCCACTTGTGACAAAATAAAATGCAGTGAAAACTATGGGTTATAACAGTCAAAGTCTCCTATATAGTCAATTTTGACTTCTAATGCCAAATTGGAATCAAACTTTCGGTAATTACCAATTACACCGTATAGTTTTCTATTTTTACAATTTTGACCCAAAACTTTATAAAATGTTATAATTTTTATTAAATTCATTTAAAAACCCTAAATTCCTCTAAATTAAGCCCACGGCTTTATAATTTACTAGTAATTACCGTTTGACCCCAAACCTAATTATATATACCATAAGCTTAAAGGCATATAATATATAGTTAAGAGTGTTATACCTTGATTTATAAGCTTTTTAAGGCTTGTATGGTCACGCCTGCTTGGGATCTGGGTTTAGACAGCTTCTAATTGATTTCTAACAGTAAGAACAAGATATAGTTAGGTTCCAAAAACAAAACCAACTATAAGAGTAGTTTTGGTGGTGTGTTTTGGTGGTATGCTACGTCATACATGTTTGTTTGGATGATTGTATGTTTGATACATCTTATGTATGTGCCTTAGTGCACCTGTTTGAGTATATATAGATGTAACACCCCATCCAACAACAAACACATAACAACATTCTGCAGCGGAAAATATACTACTTCACATAACTTAACTCGTTGGTGTTACACGCCGTTAACCACCCACGTGGCTAACAAGGCTATTACATATACATTGTACCGGTCTGATGGACTAGATCCCCGAGCAACTACACATTATTATCCCTTTCCATTAATAACACAACATACACATACCTTCCTACTGTACCGAGTATTTATAAACTGATGCCGATAATAATTTCGGTCTTACTACACCTACTGTACATATACAATTTAAATAATTACCCATGTACATCGACTACCCCGTCCTACTCTCGAATGGCTTCCAGCTCTTGTACCTGAAATAAGAAAAGAAGAGAAAGGGTGGCCCCCAAGGGGCTCAGCACCTTTGCTGGTATGGTAATCCCGCAGCCCACATGCTACCGGGCCACGCACAACTAATTGTCGTCTTAGCATGCGGTTATTTATATTAAATCATGCATGCAACTGCAAACACACAACACATAACATTTCGCCTCAATGGGCTCAACAAATGGATAATGCATCCTTACTTGATAAGTCACTCAAGGTATTCATTATCCCTAGAGTGTTCCTCCTCTAATGGAGCTACTTCCTTATTAGACGACACTTACCCTTTAATCGGGTTATCCTTAAACGCCTCTTGTCACATACTGGGATTCATTTCCATGATCCACACACTCCATATCTTACAACATATAACATTCCTCACATAACAGAACATAACAACACTTTTCACGTTTCAACGTGCACATGATAACATCGCAATAGGAATTGCATTACAACCACATCACATAACATAACGGGAACGGTCCTCTTAGGAACCGACCCAAACATAGTTAATTCACAGGTGAGCCTAGAGAATGGTGTCACCCTCATGGTAAGCTCGTTATACAACAACAACAACACTCATTACCGTCCTAATAGTCGGACGAGTAACTTAAGTTAAGATGGTTTGGGTTTGGAGGCCCGAACACACCACACAAACACATGTTCCCCCTAAACCGATCATAAGTCAGAATAGCTAAGCTTTGGAATAAGCTAATGGGAGATCATAACCCGTGAGGGAAACAACCATAACAGAGAAAAGGGTAAGGCTAAGAAGGATACCCACTCCCAAACAACGCGTGACTGGCCTAACCGGATTCCTCACCACTGTTAGTACATACTTACTTTTAGATATTAGTTAGAACCCCACTATGGAGTCTATCACATCTACACACATACAGTATTACAACTGGGTTAAACATACAAGGGAGATCCCTACATTCACATACACAACATCACATAATCAACTCACGCATAGCCGTGGTTAGAACGCCCCATGGTTCGGGTCGTTTAATCCAAATACCGAACTCTTATGTGATCCTAGACTCAGTTAACTAAGGTTAACACTGCCGAGGTTAAATGGTATCGGAATTAGACACGTCACATATATGAATTACTGTAAACTCATTACATGTATGATCTTACAACGTGGCAAACATACAAAAAAACACATTGGCATACAAGCTGGTGTAATCCGGTAGGACACAGGTTGCAAGAAAACCATACCTTTCACCGGAGTCCACTTTACCACGTCCACATATGTTCCTCGAGCAATTCTCGAACAACTGATAACATTACATGTACTTTTATTAACATCGGGGTAATTTGATTGTTTAAAGTCTATTGCTTATAACTTTTCCCGTTAACTTAGTTACATAACTTCACATTTTAACTTGTTTTACTTTTACATTCTTAATACAACTTTTCCCCACTAAATTGTCATTATAACTCACTTAACATGTCCTTAGTAATCTTATAACATCATTACTTAATAATCCCCATCATCTTATAACCTTAAACATTGTTTTGTTTTTTTCTTTTTTACATAATTTTGGGCCGTCCGACCCACAACTGGGTCGGACCGTTCCAGAAACTTTTCCCGTCTTTTAAATACACCTGTCCGACCCATGTCCGACCCAACCATCTGGGTCGGACCATTCCAGAGACCTAGATCACACATGTCCGACCCATGTCCGACCCAAGACCTCTGGGTCGGACCATTCCAGAAACTCCAACGATTGAATTTAACAAGGCTGTCCGACCCACCCTGGGTCGGACCACTGGGTCGGACAACATCAGAAGTTGTCCAAAACTTGTCAAACTTTCTCCAAACTTTTCCTCAACCCTCCTAATGTGTTCTAACATCATTTGGCACATCAAACACACTTTTAGCCATGTACTAAACTCTTTAAATCACACACCAAAATCATCTTATCATTCACAAATTTCTTACCAAATTCTTAGCACTTGGAATGTCTTCTCCTTAAGATTTCTAAGTGGTATTTCACCAATAATGACCACTATACCAAGGTGTTTCCTCTACACCTTAACATCATCTCTCAAACTTCTTTTCTTACTAACTAAATCTCCTTTTCACAACTTCTTAAAATTCCTTACTCAAAACCCTTACCTAAACATCATTCCCTCCTTATTCATCGACATTACCTAAACCTTAAACAAACTTCTCCAAGGCTTTAATACATCCACAAAACACTCATTGAATCCTTAGAACTTCCAAGATAATACCTAAATCCTTGTATCACTCTAAATCACCTTAATACATGTTTTCTTCCCTAGTAAAACACTTGTTCACCTTTAACACTTCCTAGTTCACCAAAACTCATTTAAAACACTTAGAACTCCTTATACATTTTCCAAATTTTGCCATAGCTTCTCTTGTATATCCTCACATCCAAACACTTAGGTTTTTACCTTATTTCATTCAAGAACACCTAAAATCCATCAAACACATTTTATACACAAACTTCACACATTTAGCACTACATCACAATATAGTGCATAAGCTTAAATTGCTTGGCACTTAGGCCCTTAATAACATGCTCTTAGCCTTAAATTGCATAAACCTTAAACACTGAATTTCCCACATAAATTATGCCTTTGACCTGCAAATACACCCAACAATACATATGCCCGTAATAAACTCCTTGAGAGCATTTCTCTAGGTCATTCACCATTGGCTCCTTAGGTATTTTATTAAGCAAATCAAGCTCATTTTCCTAAGGCATTTAACTACATTGAGATAGTTTGTTTACCTCTTTTTCCTCACAATCTTCTTTCTTGGTTCCTTGTAAAACCGGAAGGATGTTTGGTTGTTTGTCAACTTCTAAACAATGTACAAATACTAGAATGAGCATTCAAGCATTATGCTTCATCTCATTGTAAACCCTAGTTACATATATTGTTTTAAGGTATTAAAATGATTGTTTTACCTTGGAATGGAAAGAGAGCTTGCATAAGTATCAAGAGAGGACTCCTCCTAGCCCTTGGAAGATTCAAATGAAGCTAAAACAAGACAAGAGAAGACACCATTACATGGTGCATTTTCGGTCAACACCAAAAATGAAGGAAATGGAGTTTTCTTTGGTTTTTCCTTACCTTGAAGCAAAGGTGATAAACAAGGCATAAAAATATAAGCTCAAGCTCCTTCCATGGAAGTTCTCCTTGGCACCGAAATGGTGGTTTTGATGATTTGAAAAGACAATGTTGTAGAGCTTGCTCCAACTAAGAGAACGGTAGTCTCGGAATTAAATTCGGAGCATGGAGTTAGGAGTTACAAGTGAAAGGAGTTGGAAATGGTGAGGCTTTGCTGTAGCATAACCGATGGAGCTTGAGAGAATGGAGGAAGGGAACCGTGGGAATACAAGAAGGAAAGAGAGAATGAAGGTAAGTTTGCTTTTGTTAAGATATTTATGTATAAAGCAAAATAGTACTTTACTTTATAAGCTTTACTTTACTTATTTGATTTCTTTTACAAGTTGGTGACTCACACCTTGAAAAACCGGCCCCCATATAATTATAAGGGTATAATAGTCTTTGTTGACCAATTTATTTACTTATAACAACATATGTTACAAACTAGCTTATTAAAGTTACTATTCACTAAAACAAGGCACATAGATGTGAAATTTTTGATTTCCCATTGATATGGACTTCCAAATGTGATACTATATAGTACACATGTTAATTAAAGAGTAATGATGGACATTTAGGCATTCAAAACTCATTTACAAGACAATTTTTCAAAAATGTGCTTTAAGACTCCTTAAAGCACTTTTTGTGTTTTAACTTGTTTTCAAGCTTGGTTTTCTTTGGTAATCGATTTAATATGTTCATTACCATATTTATAAGGTATAGGTATGACCATTAGGTCTTATACAAATTTATCCCAAGCTTAGAGCACATTTTTGCTCTTATTGACTTTAAGGTATTTTCTTGTGTTTTATTTGGTTTAACTGTCTACCAAAGTTCCCTAAGGACTTAATTAGCCTTATTAAATCATAATTGAATATTATTAAGTCTTGGTAGGTTCTTTGGGTCCTAACCAAGTTCACTCCAAGCTTAGAGCATGTTTTTGCTCAAGCTGTGTCTTAGTGCTTTATTGCATTTTACTATGGTTTAAATTGTTCACTGATGTTTCTAAGGCACTTTTTAGCCTTTACATACCATAGTTTAATATTTAAACCACATATCAAGGTTTGGGGTATTTCAATCTACCCCCCTTAAAAGAACTTCGTCCTCGAAGTTTACACTTCCCACACATCTTGGATTAGAATACGGGGATTACTTATAGAAATAAAACTTCCATAACCAAACACACTTTACATCGCAACCTCAGATTTAATGGTCCGGGTAACACATTCACATCCATACATAACATAACATATTCACATGATAACCTCGGACTCAGTGGTCCGGGTATCTTAATAACACTTACACATACATAACAACCCTTAGACTCTCTGGTCTTGGGTAACATAACAACATTTAGACACATAGGTCTTGATAACATAACAGCCTTTAGACACGTAGGTCTATATAACACAACAACATTTAGACTCATAAGTCTTGATAACATACGCCTTTGGAACTCAAGGTCGAAATAACATTTATTACACATACCACACAACATGTCATAGCATGTATAGCAATCAAAAATATCTTTGATATACACTGTGATCCCGCAGAACCCGGTGGCGATGGACACCTTCTGGTCCCCGTTCCTTTGGGAGGTCAAAACAATCACTTAAATTTAAAATTTTTTCCTTGTGAGGTTAAGTAAGAGAACTTTAATTATGTAAAGTATCTATCGACGTTTTATAAATACCAATTCAAAATCCTTTTGAAAACACACACAACTCCAAGTCCAACTTATGCTCTTTGCTTCTTTTCTTAGCGTGGTTATTTGTGACCACTTATAGGGAGCTTCAAGAGTCATCCAACCTTGATGTGATCAGCATCAGTGTTGAACTATCCTTCCACCCCAATTTGTGTTTGGCTTCCCTTGATCGCATGCAAATCAAGTTCCACTTCCCACTTCATTTTCAAGCATCAAATAAATCACTCATTTCCAATTTTCTATCTTTTGATCATTCTAATCATGATCATAACATCTCCAAGGGATAGCACTTCATCTATCAGTTATTTCCATACACTTTAATGTTGTTACCTAGGGAATCTTATTCTCACTAGGTTTTATATCGGTCTCATACCCTTTCATGAATCACTATATAGTATATATATACACATATATTTTATAAAAATACAACACACCGTTTCACATTTGTACACTGTCGGGGTTTTGTTCCCCCGGGAGTTTCTCTACTCCCACACTTGTACTATCACACACCATTGTTAACAAATACACACACTTACCATAATGGTATTCGCATCTTCTGTGCGCAATTACCCCAATTAAACCATGACTGAATGCGTATGTTTACATAACACACACACCAATCATCAAAACAAATTATTTTGTGCTATGCACAACATAACTCACGTACACTTGTACGGTAATACACACTAAGTGGTTTTGCGCTCTACCCCCCTTAAAAGGGATTACGCCCACGTAATCAATCACTTAATCATTGGTTTAAAACGTTTTGCCGTCGTGAAGTGTTTTAACTTCCACGCGGCCTATTACACAATGGATTGTGATTAGAGGATCTCAACCATATTGGCGGTTTAGTTCCTAAACCAAGAATTCTCATTGGAGTTTGCTTAAACTCTTAGTTGGTTTCGATTCTGGCCTGTTAGGTTGCCAGGCGTTAATAATTAGCCATTCACTCATGTTCACTATGTACATCCAACACTTGTATCACTGACTCACTAGTTTCTGCTGTGAAACTCGAATAACTGTAGAGCTTAATTGCCCCATTTGTTATTCTTATTGTATTGTACATCCCCAATTGTCACCTTCATCTTGGTAACAATGGTTTCTCAACCGACGCGTGGTATCTCTTACCGTTAGCGAATTCGGTGAGTTATAAACTTTCTATCCACTTCTATAACAATTTACTGTGTATACAGCTATGTATTTCACAATGATTGACTTGTTCCCTTCCGACTTACAGTCGGTTGAGATTTGAGCTACTACCTAGTGTGTAGTGCTCTCACAACTGTTTACAACATTTGGGGTATATTCCATACCGATATTTGGCAGTTAGTGCTGCTGTAGTCACTTACTGTTAATCATGTCTCCAAATTCGGTTTTGCACAAGTACTCTTTTATCGGTGCGGCCTTGCATTTCCTATGCATCAGCCATTATAACATTATTCCTCCACCATTAACATGTTTCAAATTCCTAGCTATCCCACTCGATCATTACTGCGCAAGTGCAATACCAAAATACTCAGTCATACAGAGTGCAGAGGCGTAAACTCTTGACAGTAAATCCCTTATGCGATTCGCCATGGAATTCACACTGAGTTTCACTGAGATTTTGATCTCGTAATACTGGCTACTGGCTTACTGCCTAGTTTGTTTGACATCGCTTATCTTGCATCTCTACTAAGTTTAACTCATAACTGGTCTTATCTGCCACATTATTATTCAACAACACTTATACAACGGTCGCTTGATGCGTACCGTGCTCTTAGTCATTGCATAACACTAACTTACATGGTATTTACTGTCACATTAACTTCCACACATATACTTACATTATTCGTAATATGGTTCGCCATTCATTTGGATGACTACTGAATACTCCTTGAGCGCTGATCACTCGAGTTACAAACCGATGTTATTCAGCTCGGTGTTTCACTTCATACACACATGCTACTAAACTAATTGTTCTCTCAAATGATAATAATATTGTCCATCCTTAACATATTTCTTGAACTTGGTTCACATAACTACCGCTCCAGCGGTTTCACAATATCGAGAGGTATCCCCACTCTTAGTGCAGTGGTTCGTTCTCCACTCTATTCACTTATATAACATAAACTTCTGCAATCAATCTTATTTACATAACACATTTTATTTGTGGCCTATAAGCCTTATTCGCCTTGAGCTGCGCTCATTGTAGGCTGTCCACATTCATTTATTTCTCTGTGCAACATTTCATGATTTGGATATTATATTGGGCTCCATGACAAGGTCGTTGCATTCCGTCTCCTTTCATGGAATTCCCCTTAGGATTGTCAGTCCATCTCCTGACAACTTATGTCTAAACTAGGTGTTAGTTTCAACCCTTGTGTTTCTGTCACGTTATTTCGTGCAACAATTGTTGATGCGAACACCCTTTGAGGATTGCTCCTGGGTGTTGCTAAGTCATGCCATTACATCTGGTTCGCACTTATTGATATATTGAGTTAGCCACGCCGTTTGCGTTCTTAACTGGTTTATTATCTTCTCCTGTGAAGATCAACATTTCCTGGTAGTGTGGGTACTTATTATGGGAGTTTCATCCCGTTCATTGCACATTAGTGTGTCCACATTAGGCATCTGCTTGCCATGTACAGGCTGGGTCACCGTTCCAGCTAACATGTTTACCCCTCGGGATTCTTAAGACATATATGATGTCTTTACATAACAGTTAGTGCACTTCGCACCTCCTGACTCTTAAACATTTCCTTGAAAGGAATTCACTAATTCTTTTAGTCTTGTTAACTTAACTGAGTTCCTTAACTTCAACCATTCATGGTAATCCTTGGCTCTTGATTGACTTACACTGCTGACCGTAGTACGGAGTCGACTACTTCCCGTGTTCCGGACTCTACTCGTATACATATGTGGGGTACCCTACTGATACATTATTACTTACCCAACTAACCCATAAGTAGGTCTGTCAGGCCCACAAGCTCCTATTGGAGTGCGGTCGTCCCACATTACAGTTGGTACACTCGTAGTGTCCGTCACACGCCTAGGTGAAGTATTCTGTTGTTAACTCCCTTATATTGTCCCGTGACAATATGCGTCCCATGCTTCCCGAACTTAATCGAAGGAAAGTTTATCCACTGTTGTATCCTTGTCAACTGTCCTTGGTTTTACTGGTTTGGTTCTTAAAGAAGGTTAGAAAGAAGTGTTGGTTTGAAAGGAAATCTGGTTTTGAAAAGAAAAGAGTTGAAATAGAACTGGGTTTGAAAGAAAATTTTCATGGTTTCACAACATCTTCTTACCTTAACCAAGTCTAGCTTCTTGCTGACTGGTGTACTTACAATTACAAGGTTAGGCTAACAGGCCCTTCCACTGTTTTGATGATCTCACCTAACTTCATGGTACTTTACTAAGTACTTGTAGTGGTTATAAATTTCCTGAACAGCCCTGTTATAGCAGCACTTGCTATGGCAAGTGCGCCATGCTAACTGGCTATCAGTTTAACACATACCGGTTGTGGTATTGCTTTTACCCGCACTGTCATCAGTGGCCTTGTTGGCCCTTACTTGAACTTGCAGTCTTGACAATAAATCTTTGAGCATTTCTCGCTATCTCCACATGATACCCATTAACTAGGGTGTTTTCCATTGTGGGAGTCCCCTTTTCCTTAGCATTATATCTTCTTCGTAGCCCGTTCCACGCATTTGTCGTGGTTACTGAGACTTGTCTCTTGTTTGGGTACTACGTTGTAGTTCCTTAGTCGGTTGGTTTACTGTCGGTGTATTATTTAACATTCTAGTCTCGTAGCCCCTCGTCTCGGGTTTCATTACTCCACTCCTTGCCTGTTGCACGGTTAGTGCGTTGCAAGCTTGTTATTCTCGACTGCTCGGCATGTTGACCCAGGTTGCCGGAAATTTCATTCTTCTATACGCAAGATTCTTCATTCTTTGCTATGAAATGTGGTAAACATTGTTCAGATGGAAAGCGTCTCCGGGATTCCCAGTTTTCGGGATCTACCGTATGACAGGTTCTCCGTACTTACAGAGGTACTTAGAAACAGCCAGATCGGGTTTCCCGAGTAAGAGAGGACTTTCATCTCTCGCGTTCTTTCCCAAGTCATAAAATAGGGATTGTGGAGGGCGGGAAGGATATTGTAGGTTTCCAGTATTCACTGGTAGTTCCTAACTAGCGTATCACTCACGCTATCACTCAACCCATATCCCATAGTGCTAAGATCCTAACTTGGTACTTCCTAAGCTCGGTAATTCAGTCATCAGAGCGATACTTCGCTCTAATAACACTTTTTGTAACACCCCATCCAACAACAAACACATAACAACATTCTGCAGCGGAAAATATACTACTTCACATAACTTAACTCGTTGGTGTTACACGCCGTTAACCACCCACGTGGCTAACAAGGCTATTACATATACATTGTACCGGTCTGATGGACTAGACCCCGAGCAACTACACATTATTATCCCTTTCCATTAATAACACAACATACACATACCTTCCTATTGTACCGAGTATTTGTAAACTGATGCCGATAACAATTTCGGTCTTACTACACCTACTGTACATATACAATTTAAATAATTACCCATGTACATCGACTACCCCGTCCTACTCTCGAACGGCTTCCAGCTCTTGTACCTGAAATAAGAAAAGAAGAGAAAGGGTGGCCCCCAAGGGGCTCAGCACCCTTGCTGGTATGGTAATCCCGCAGCCCACATGCTACCGGGCCACGCACAACTAATTGTCGTCTTAGCATGCGGTTGTTTATATTAAATCATGCATGCAACTGCAAACACAAAACACATAACATTTCGCCTCAATGGGCTCAACAAACGGATAATGCATCCTTACTTGATAAGTCACTCAAGGTATTCGTTATCCCTAGAGTGTTCCTCCTCTAATGGAGCTACTTCCTTAATA
This sequence comes from Limonium bicolor, assembly GCA_023374045.1. NCBI lineage: Eukaryota > Viridiplantae > Streptophyta > Magnoliopsida > Caryophyllales > Plumbaginaceae > Limonium > Limonium bicolor. The sequence continues at coordinate 395,019,118 of CM041778.1, read as the reverse complement.
GACGACACTTACCCTTTAATCGGGTTATCCTTAAACGCCTCTTCTCACATACTGGGATTCATTTCCATGATCCACACACTCCATATCTTACAACATATAACATTCCTCACATAACAGAACATAACAACACTTTTCACGTTTCAACGTGCACATGATAACATCGCAATAGGAATTGCATTACAACCACATCACATAACATAACGGGAACGGTCCTCTTAGGAACCGACCCAAACATAGTTAATTCACAGGTGAGCCTAGAGAATGGTGTCACCCTCATGGTAAGCTCGTTATACAGCAACAACAACACTCATTACCGTCCTAATAGTCGGACGAGTAACTTAAGTTAAGATGGTTCGGGTTTGGAGGCCCGAACACACCACACAAACACATGTTCCCCCTAAACCGATCATAAGTCAGAATAGCTAAGCTTTGGAATAAGCTAATGGGAGATCATAACCCGTGAGGGAAACAACTATAACAGAGAGAAGGGTAAGGCTAAGAAGGATACCCACTCCCAAACAACGCGCGACCGGCCTAACCGGATTCCTCACCACTGTTAGTACATACTTACTTTTAGATATTAGTTAGAACCCCACTATGGAGTCTATCACATCTACACACATACAGTATTACAACTGGGTTAAACATACAAGGGAGATCCCTACATTCACATACACAACATCACATAATCAACTCACGCATAGCCGTGGTTAGAACGCCCCATGGTTCGGGTCGTTTAATCCGAATACCGAACTCTCATGTGATCCTAGACTCAGTTAACTAAGGTTAACACTGCCGACGTTAAATGGTATCGGAATTAGACACGTCACATATATGAATTACTGTAAACTCATTACATGTATTATCTTACAACGTGGCAAACATACAGAAAAACACATTGGCATACAAGCCGGTGTAATCCGGTAGGACACAGGTTGCAAGAAAACCATACCTATCACCGGAGTCCACTTTACCACGTCCACATATGTTCCTCGAGCAATTCTCGAACAACTGATAACATTACATGTACTTTTATTAACATCGAGGTAATTTGATTGTTTAAAGTCTATTGCTTATAACTTTTCCTGTTAACTTAGTTACATAACTTCACATTTTAACTTGTTTTACTTTTACATTCTTAATACAACTTTTCCCCACTAAATTGTCATTATAACTCACTTAACATGTCCTTAGTAATCTTATAACATCATTACTTAATAATCCCCATCATCTTATAACCTTAAACATTGTTTTGTTTTTTTCTTTTTTACATAATTTTGGGCCGTCCGACCCACAACTGGGTCGGACCGTTCCAGAAACTTTTCCCGTCTTTTAAATACACTTGTCCGACCCATGTCCGACCCAACCATCTGGGTCGGACCATTCCAGAGACCTAGATCACACATGTCCGACCCATGTCCAACCTAAAACCTCTGGGTCGGACCATTCCAAAAACTCCAACAATTGAATTTAACAAGGCTGTCCGACCCACCCTGGGTCGGACCACTGGGTCGGACAACATCAGAAGTTGTCCAAAACTTGTCAAACTTTCTCCAAACTTTTCCTCAAGCCTCCTTATGTGTTCTAACATCATTTGGCACATCAAACACACTTTTAGCCATGTACTAAACTCTTTAAATCACACACCAAAATCATCTTATCATTCACAAATTTCTTACCAAATTCTTAGCACTTGGAATGTCTCCTTAAGATTTCTAAGTGGTATTTCACCAATAATGACCACTATACCAAGATGTTTCCTCTACACCTTAACATCATCTCTCAAACTTTTTCTTACTAACTAAATCTCCTTTTCACAACTTCTTAAAATTCCTTACTCAAAACCCTTACCTAAACATCATTCCCTCCTTATTCATCAACATTACCTAAACCTTAAACAAACTTCTCCAAGGCTTTAATACATCCACAAAACACTCATTGAATCCTTAGAACTTCCAAGATAATACCTAAATCCTTGTATCACTCTAAATCACCTTAATACATGTTTTCTTCCCTAGTAAAACACTTGTTCACCTTTAACACTTCCTAGTTCACCAAAACTCATTTAAAACACTTAGAACTCCTTATACATTTTCCAAATTTTGCCATAGCTTCTCTTGTATATCCTCACATCCAAACACTTAGGTTTTTACCTTATTTCATTCAAGAACACCTAAAATCCATCAAACACATTTTATACACAAACTTCACACATTTAGCACTACATCACAATATAGTGCATAAGCTTAAATTGCTTGGCACTTAGGCCCTTAAATAACATGGCTCTTAGGCCCTTAAATTGCATAAACCTTAAACACTGAATTTCCCACATAAATAATGCCTTTGACCTGCAAATACACCCAACAATAAATATGCCCTTAATAAACTCCTTGAGAGCATTTCTCTAGGTCATTCACCATTGGCTCCTTAGGTATTTTATTAAGCAAATCAAGCTCATTTTCCTAAGGCATTTAAACTACATTGAGATAGTTTGTTTACCTCTTTTTCCTCACAAACTTCTTTCTTGGTTCCTTGTAAAACCGGTAGGATGTTTGGTTGTTTGTCAACTTCTAAACAATGTACAAATACTAGAATGAGCATTCAAGCATTATGCTTCATCTCATTGTAAACCCTAGTTACATATATTGTTTTAAGGTATTAAAATGATTATTTTACCTTGGAATGGAAAGAGAGCTTGCATAAGTATCAAGAGAGGACTCCTCCTAGCCCTTGGAAGATTCAAATGAAGCTAAAACAAGACAAGAGAAGACACCATTACATGGTGCATTTTCGGTCAACACCAAAAATGAAGGAAATGGAGTTTTCTTTGGTTTTTCCTTACCTTGAAGCAAAGGTGATAAACAAGGCATAAAAATATAAGCCCAAGCTCCTTCCATGGAAGTTCTCCTTGGCACCGAAATGGTGGTTTTGATGATTTGAAAAGACAATGTTGTAGAGCTTGCTCCAACTAAGAGAACGGTAGTCTCGGAATTAAATTCGGAGCATGGAGTTAGGAGTTACAAGTGAAAGGAGTTGGAAATGGTGAGGCTTTGCTGTAGCATAACCGATGGAGCTTGAGAGAATGGAGGAAGGGAACCGTGGGAATACAAGAAGGAAAGAGAGAATGAAGGTAAGTTTGCTTTTGTTAAGATATTTATGTATAAAGCAAAATAGTACTTTACTTTATAAGCTTTACTTTACTTATTTGATTTCTTTTACAAGTTGGTGACTCACACCCTGAAAAACTGGCCCCCATATAATTAGAGGGGTATAATAGTCTTTGTTGACCAATTTATTTACTTATAACAACATATGTTACAAACTAGCTTATTAAAGTTACTATTCACTAAAACAAGGCACATAGATGTGAAATTTTTTATTTCCCGTTGATATAGACTTCCAAATGTGATACTATATAGTACACATGTTAATTAAAGAGTAATGATGGACATTTAGCCATTCAAAACTCATTTACAAGACAATTTTTCAAAAACGTGCTTTAAGACTCCTTAAAGCACTTTTTGTGTTTTAACTTGTTTTCAAGCTTGGTTTTCTTTGGTAATCGATTTAATATGTTCATTACCATATTTATAAGGTATAGGTATGACCATTAGGTCTTATACAAATTTATCCCAAGCTTAGAGCACATTTTTGCTCTTATTGACTTTAAGGTATTTTCTTGTGTTTTATTTGGTTTAACTGTCTACCAAAGTTCCCTAAGGACTTAATTAGCCTTATTAAATCATAATTGAATATTATTAAGTCTTGGTAGGTTCTTTGGGTCCTAACCAAGTTCACTCCAAGCTTAGAGCATGTTTTTGCTCAAGCTGTGTCTTAGTGCTTTATTGCATTTTACTATGGTTTAAATTGTTCACTGATGTTTCTAAGGCACTTTTTAGCCTTTACATACCATAGTTTAATATTTAAACCACATATCAAGGTTTGGGGTATTTCAATAGATAGTACCGTTGAGTACTTTTGTTGATGGTTTGGATGTGCACCTTGTTTAGTGCTGTATATGAATGAATGTGTCATGATTTTTGACTGTATAGAATGAGATTAATGTTGTATCAATTGTGATATATATAAACTAGGTTTGAACCTAGTGGGATATACTCCCTAGCGATGGACTGTTTGTGGTTACCTAGTGGAACTTGATTCCTTAGGAGAACTGAATTTGGAATAAGGACTTCGGGACGAAGCCTTTTTAAGGGGGGTAGATTGAAATACCCCTAAGGTTCATAAAATAAATTAAAAGACAATTAATGGATTAAGAAGGCTAGTAAGCCTTGATGAACCATTAATCAAGAAAACTCCTAAGCACACTTATATAAATAAATATGTAATCCATGAAGGTTACTCAACCTTATATAAACACATGGACATAAGTGGAGCCTAGTTGAAATACCCCTAAATTAATTTAAAATTAATTTAGGGGATTTCTTTTATTAAACCTTTAATAATACTATTAAGTATTAAATTATTATATGGAATCATGAATGTTAAATTAGTATAAGGAATTATGAATATTAAATTATTGTATGGAATTATGAGTATTATATTATATGGAATTATGGAAATTATTTTAGGGGATTCCTCCTATTTAACTCTAAAGAATACAATTAAATATTTAATTATTATATATTATTATATAGTATTATGAATTTAATAATAAGATTTATAAGTCGATAAATCTTGGGAAAATTTATAAACACTCTAACTATATTATAAAGATTTTAGGAAGTGTTGGAACATTGTTTTGAAACATAAAAGTCAATATAAAATTCTAGAAACCCTAAAGCCTTTTAAGCCTTGCTAGGGTTGACTTTTTGAGAATGGTCAAACCAGACCATGAAACCTCTACCAATAAATAGGTTATGGAAAACCATGAAGATCGATAAAAAGAACGTCAAAAACGGATCATCCTAGCCAAAGTTATGATCAAATGAAGTTTAGAGCCAAAATTTGAAAAAAAGGGCTGACGTGCAAGCTTTGCTGACTCGTCGAGTGTCTCGGGAATCGCGCCCCAACACTTAGCCGTTTTATCCCCAATTATTCCGGTAACAGAAATCAGGTTTTGCCCTATCTTGTGACCTTCATAACTTTCTCATCTTAAGAAATATTTGATTGTCGTCTTCTTTGTTGCCTTCTCCTAAACTTCCTCTAAACAACCATAACTCACACGAACCCTAACTCGTCCTAAATCAACCGGAAAATCGAATCAAAGTAGCCACCCTGCAAAACCGTAACTGCAGTTTCAGTTTTTCCCTTCGAATCAGGTAACTTCCTCAAGCCATAACTTCTTCGTTTCTCAT